>JAHRHZ010000095.1:9441308-9536264 GCA_024137785.1 Ginglymostoma cirratum | reverse complement strand
CCAACCGCATCCCAAAACCAGCCCAGCTCATCTCCACCTCCCTAACCGGTTTTTCCTCTCACCCCAAGCCACACCCCCATCTCCTATCTACTAACATCATCCCACCCCCTTGACCTGTCCATCCTCCCTGGACTGACCTATCTCCTCCCTACCCCTCTACCTACACTCACCTTTAATGGCTCCATCCCCGCCTCTTCGACTTGTCTGCCTCCTCTCCACCTATCCTCTCCTCTATCCATCCTCTATCCACCTCCCCCTCTCTCTCTATTTATTTCAGAACCCTCTTCCCCTCCCCCATTTCTGATGAAGGGTTTAGGCCCGAAACGTCAAGTTTTCCTGCTCCTATGATGCTGCTTGACCTGCTGTGTTCATCCAGCCCCATGCTTGTTACCATGGTCTTGTATCCCCTTGGTTATCAAAAATCTATCCACCTGTGCCTTAAAAATGTTTAAAGATTCTGCATCCACTGCCTTTTGAGGAAGCGAGTTCCAAAGATTCACAACCCTCTGAGAGGAAAAAAAAAGTTTCCTGTCTTAAGTGGGTGACCCCTGATTTTAAATTTATGACCCCTCATTCTAGTTTCTGCCACAAGTAGAAACATCCTTTCCACATCCACCCAGTCAAGTCCTATTAGGATTTTATGTTTCAATTAAATCACCTCTTACCCTTTTATATGCAAGCAGATACAAGGCTAATCAAAACAACCTTTTTGTAAGACAAACACCCACCATTCCAAGCATTAATACAGTAAACCTTCTCTGAACTGCTGTACACAGTTCTTCAGAATTGGTCTCATCAATGTCATACATAATTAAGACGTTACGTTCTATTTAATTCACAATAAACAACACCATTCTGTTAGCCTTCCTAAATTCTTGCTATACCTGAATACTAATATTTCATGATTCATCCACTAGGGTACCCAGATCATCTGTATCTCTGCACACTGCAGACTCTCCCATGTTAATAATGTCTTTTTTTCATTCTTCCTACTAAAATGGACAATTCCATATTGATTGCATTATGGCCCATTTGCTAAATATTTGTACATTCACTAACCTACCTATATGTCCCTTTACAACCTCCTTATGTCTTGTTCACAGCTTACTTTCTGACTGACCTTTGTATTCATGGCAAACTTAGCAACCATACCTTAGATCTCTCATTCAAGTAATTCATATAAATTGTAAATAGTTGAGGCCTCAGCACTGGTCGTTGTTGTACACTGCTTGTTGCACCTTGTCAATCAAAAATAACCCACTTATGCCTGAACTGTAACTAGCCAGCCTTCTATCAGTGCTGATATGTATCTTACAACATTATCTTTTATTTAAGGCAACTAAAATGTATTCCAGAAAGGAAGAATGATTGTCAGAGGGGGAAAAGACATACATGGTTAAGCAAGGAAGTTAAAGATAACGTAAAGATAAAAACTAAGACATGTTATTTTGTAAAGTGGCAGGCTGGAAGATTGGGAAACTTTTGAAGATCAGTAAAGGGTTACTAAAAATTAAAAGAATAAAGATAAATTTTGGAAGAATCCTGAGGGGCATGGGTAGGATGAATAACCAAGGTTTTTTCCCTAGGGTAAGGGAGTCCAAAACTAGAGGGCATAGGCTTAAGGTGAGAGGGGAGAGATTTTGAAGGGACCTAAGGGGCAACTTGTTCATGCCGGGGGGGTGGTGCGTGTATGGTATGAGCTGCCAAAGGAAGTGGTGGAGGCTGGTACAATTACAACATTTAAAAGGCATGTGGATGGGTATATGAATAGGAAGGGTTTGGAGAGATATGGGCCAAATGCTGGCAAATGGGACTAGATTAATTTAGGATATCTGGTTGACATGGACAAGTTGGACCGAAGTGTCTGTTTCCACACTGTACAGCTTTATGACTCTACGACTCTAATATAAAAGGGAAGAGCTAAAGTGAATGTTTATCCCTTGAAGGATGAGACTGGGGAGGTAATAGTGAGGAACACAGAAACACCAGTCACTAAATCAATGTTTTGCTGCAGTTTTCATGGAGGAGGACAGTAGTACCATCCCAATAGTAACAGGTAATGCAGAAGTTATAGAAAAGGAGGAACTAGAACACAAGGGACATAATGCTGTGTAAACTATTGGGATTGAGGCAGACAAGTCCCCAGGACCTGATGGTTAGGGCCTTACAGTGTCAGCAGAGATGGTCAATCCATTGGTTATGACATTCCAAAATTTCCTAGATGTGGGAAAGCTTCCAGTGGATTGGAAGAATGCTAATATAATGCCTTTATTCAAAAAGGGAGGGAGACATAAAGTAGGAAACTACAGACGTGTTAGTTTAACACGTATTATTGGGAAATTGTCAGAATTCATTATTAAGGAAGTAATAAGAGGACAGTTGGAAAGTCAAAAAATAATCCATCAGAGTCAGCATGATTTTGTGAAGGGTAAATCATGTTGGACTAATTTTCTAGAGTTCTTTGAAGATGTAACAAGCAAATGGATAATGGGATCCTGTAGATGTAGCATATCTGCACTTTAAGAAGATATTTGATAAACTGCAGCATGCAAGGTTAATATACAAGAAGAGACCACATGGCAATAGGACTAAGTTATTAGCTTGGCTAAAGGATTAGCTAATGAAATGAAAGCAGATAGTCAGGTTATACAGAGATAACAAGGTGTAGAGCTGGATGAACACAGCAGGCCAAGCAGCATCAGAGGAGCAGGAAAGCTGACGTTTCGGGTCTAGACCCTTCTTCAGAAATGGGGGAGGGGAAGAGGATTCTGAAATAAATAGAGAGAGAGGAGGAGGCAGATAGAAGATGGATAAAGGAGCAGATAGGTGGAGAGGAGACAGACAAGTCAAAGAGGCGGGGATGGAGCCAGTAAAGGTGAGTGCAGGTGGGGAGTTAGGGAGGGGATAGGTCAGTCCCAGGAGGACGGACAGGTCATGGAGGCGGGATGAGGCTGGGAGGTAGGAGTTGGAGGTGGGGCTTGAGGTGGGAGGAAGGACGGGCAGGTTAGAGAGGCAGGAATGAGCTGGGCTGGTTTTGGCAACCGCAGGTAGTGCTACACCTGCCCCTACACCTCCCCTCTCACCCCCATCCCAGGCCCCAAGAAGACCCTCCACATCAAGCAGATGCTCACCTGCACATCTGTTAATATGGTATACTGTATCTGCTGTTCCAGATGTGGCCTCCTGTACATCGGGGAAACCAATCGGAGGCTTGGAGACTGCTTTGTGGAACACCTACGCTCAGTTCACGACAAACGACTGCACCTCCCAGTCATGAACCATTTCAACTCCCCCTCCCACTCCTTCGACATGTCTATCCTGGGCCGCTTCCAGCGCCACAATGATGCCACCCAAAGGTTGCAGGAACAGTACCTCATATTTCGCTTGGAAACCCTGCAGTCCAAAGGTATCAATGTGGACTTCACAAGCTTCAAAATCTCCCCTCCCCCAACCGCATCCCAAAACCAGCCCAGCTCGTCCCCACATCCTTAACCTATCCCTCCTTCCTCCCACCTATCCACCCCCCCACCTCAAGTCCCAACTCCTACCTCCTACCTCCCAGCCTCATCCCGCCTCCTTGACCTGTTCGCCCTCCCTGGACTGACCTATCCCCTCCCTAACTCCCCACCCACAGTCACTTTTACTGGCTCCTTTCCCGCCTCTTTGACTTGTCTGTCTCCTCTCCACCTATCTGCTCCTTTATCCATCTTCCATCCACCTCCCCCTCTCTCTCTATTTTTTTCGGAATTCTGTTCCCCTCCCCCATTTCTGAAGAAGTGTCCAGACCCAAAACGTCAGCCTTCTTGCTCCTCTGATGCTGCTTGGCCTGCTGTGTTCTTCCAGCTCTACACCTTGTTATCTCAGATTCTCCAGCATTGGCAGTTCCTACTATCCCTGAGTCAGGTTATCACAGGTGTTTTTGATTGGTAAGGTGTAAGTACTATGGTGCCACAGGGTTAGGTCCTTGGGCTGCAACCTTCTGGAAGTCTAAATATAGTTCCTTGGATGGTTTGCCTTTATCTACAGCACATGTTACTTCCTCAGAGAAGTCCAATAAATTGGCTACACATGACTTTCCTTTCACAAAACCAAGTTGATTTTGGTGGATTACCTGGAACTTTTCTAAGAGCCCTTCTATGAAATGTTTAACAATATCTTCTAACACCTTCGCTATGCAGGTGTAATTTCTTCTTTTCTGTCTCCTCCCATTTTTAATAACAGAGTTACAAATGCATTTTCTGATTTGTGTAAACTCTCAGTCCTGGAATCATCCTCATAAATCTTCTTTTAAACCTTCTTGTACTGTATGGTCCCAAGTATGGTTTAACTAATGTTCAGCACAAGTTCAACAAAACTTTTGGGCTTTTCAATTTTATCTCCCCAGCAATGTGCTTTGATGCTTTATTTGCTTTTGTTTTCCCTTATTAACTGTAGCTTTACAGATTTTTCTTTCTGTGCTCCTATATCACTTTGCTCTACTCATTAACTGTTATTTTCTAAGAAGCGTATGGGTCTTCATATTCTTCCTACCAAATGTAACCACCTTACTCTTACTATATTGAAATTAATTTAGAATTCCATGCACGCTCACTGTGTGTTAGTATGTTTGTATTTTATCATAATATTCATACCTTGTGTTCTGGCGTCATCTGTAAATTTTGAAATTCTTCTTTTAATTCCTGAGTCAACATCATTTATGTAAATATGAAATAACAGTACTTCCAACATTGATCGTTATGGAACATCACTTCCTGTTTTTTGGGGAACTATCATAATCCCTTCTTTCTGTTTTAACTCATGCTTGTTATCCATTCTTTTATACATCTGCTGATTATTTGCTCAGATGTTTGGCTTGAATTTACTGTTTGGACCCTTTATTGAAGCAAAAGATGTCACATTACCTTTCCCTACCTCTTCCCTAAAATAATTCAGTAGTTTTAATAGGTATTTTTCTATTATATCTTAGGACTGATTCCATGATATTTTGTCGCATCATTATGACAATATAATTTGCATTTTGCTGTTATCTTCTACTTGCAACAAATTTTACAGTGGTTTTCAAAAATATTTTAACAGTAACTATTATAATTGTTCATCATGTCCTTGTGTTACAAGCTGCCATTACAGATTAATTGTATTTTGCTTTTGTCCTCCTTTCTTGACTGTTTCATCTTTCAAGTGTCTCAGTTTTTGGTGTTATCATCTAACGTGATTTGAGGGAAGGCTTGAGAGATAATACAATGAGGGAAAGAGTCAGGTGCGTTTGAACTGGTTGTCTCAAATAAGGAGCTTGTCATTCAATGTGGTTGAGTTTTAAGGAGTGTGGGTAGTAGAAATAAAATTCTCACATAGTGATCTTTGGGGAGGAGGGGGTGGAGGTGTTGTTGGCTGACTTTTAGCACTTGGAGGTGAGATCTGTTTCACATTTGCCATTTTCAATTTTTCCCTCAACCCTCTTCCTGAACACAAAAATGGATAAAGTCACAGTAATCCCAGAGGATCATAGGCTTGCTCTTTCATTAGAAAGCGCAACTGGTGGCAGTTTAATCTGAGGGTCACAATACCTCAGGCAAGAGGCTAGGTCAAGAAACTGGAACCTTCAGTTGACCTCCTGCCAGTGCAGGAATTGAACCCGGGCATCGCTCTGCATCACAAACCAGCCATCCTGCCAACAGAGCTAACTATACCCCACACATGCTTAGGGTGTAATTTCAGCTTTTTACAGACAGCTGACTTCAATAAATTGTATTGCAATGGTGTTTCTCTGAGTTCAAATCTTGCTCAGCTTTATAAAATAAATGCTACTTTTGTGCTACCTTTACTTTCCTTCTCAGCTGAGCAAAGCTGAACTATTAACACAATATAGAGTCATAGAATTGTACAGCATGGAAACAGATCCTTGAACTCCCTCATCCTGGGGATAAGACCTTGGCTACTTACCCTATCCATGCACCTAATGATTTTATAAACCTCTATAAGATCACCCCTCAGCCTCCGAGGCTGTCCCTATAGCTCAAATCCTCCAACTCTGGCAACAACCTTGTAAATCTTTCCTGAACCCTTTCAAGTTTCACAGCATTTTTTCTGTAGCAGGAAGACCAGAATTGCATGCAATACTCCAAAAGAGGCTGAACCAGTGTCCTGTACAGCCGCAGCATGACCTCCCTAACTCCTATAATCAACGCACTGACCAATAAAGGCAAGCATACCAAACGCCTTGGCAGACAAATAGGAGGCTGGAAAAACACAGCAAGCCCAGACGGCATCTGAAGGAGTAGAAGTCGACGATTCGGGTATTACCCTTCTTCAGGACTGAGTATACCTTCGATTCCAGCATCTGCAGTATTTTTTTGTCTAATACCAAACGCCTTTTTCACTATCCTGTGTAACAGGGATTCCTCTTTCAAGGAACTATAAACCTACACTCCAAGGTCTCTTTGCTCAGCAACACTCCCCAGGACCTTACCATCAAGTGCCCTGCCCTAGTTTGCCTTACCTAGCATTTATCTAAATTAAACTCTGTCTGCCCCTCTTCAGCCCCTTGGCCCATCTGATTAATGTCCCATTGTACTCTGAGATAACCTTCTCCACTGTCTACTACACAACTTATTTTGGTGTCATCTGAAAACTTACTAATTATGTCTTCTATATTCACATTCAACTTATTTATAATAATGACAAGAAGCAGTGGAACCCAGTACTGTGGCCCACTACTAGTCACAGGCCTCCGGTCCAAAAAACAACCCTCTATGGTTCCTCCCAAGAACCTATACCTTTTCCTGTGCCCAATTTCCAACACTAAGGTGCACCTCCTGGCTCATTGTACTTTTCTTGTGTCCTAACGGCTCAGAGCCTGATACAACACTGCTTTTCTTGAGAATAGAGCCTCGTTTCCGTGCAGTAAAGTGTCTGACTGATAAGCAGCACAAAGGCATTACCTTCTTTGCTTGTGTAAAAGTGACTAGAACCGGCTGTTTCATAACTCTTGAACTGTTCTATGTTGTTAATATAGATATTTTCAATCAGCCTGTTCAGAGATCTTCTGACAATTCTCTGGAAGGTGGGAGTTAAACCTGTGCCTTCAGAGGTAAGCACGCTACCACTGTGCAAAAAGAATCCTTGTGTTTTTTAAGACTTAATGCTGCTGAATCATGTTAATTGATTGATTATGTAACTGTATAAATATAAAAGGAGAACAGGTGGAACTGGGTCTGGGAGGAATTCGGTGACCGAATAGTCAATAAACTCTATGCAAAAAGAAATGGCACCTTGAATTCTATTTTACCAATAGGTTTAAATCCAAATTCAAGTTTGAGCTATTGAAAACTTTGCAAGAAGTCCAGCTTTTGTTCTCAGCAATATTGAATGTAACCAGTACTTTGGAACAATCAAATGTAGCAACTTCTGGAATTGCCTTTTTTTCAGAATATTACAATATTCACGGATTGCAGACTTGCACAATGTACAATAAGTATGACAAAAGTAAAGAAATTCATGATGGAGTTGAAAAGTCCATGTTTTGAGTTTGAAATGGCCATTGAAAATTATATATAATAGGAATCAACCAATGTAGTATGTCATTTGTAAGTCTGAATGCAAGAGCACCATATAACATATCTTTTTTCCAATAGTTGTATTAAATCAATTTTCTAGTCCATACTGCAGCATCTATGAAGGAATGATTAGAAGCTCTATGTTACATGCTTGCTGATCTTGAGCCTGATGCTGTTTATTTATGCTGTAGATTTGAACGTAATACTTTAACAAGGTGTTTGTCGATTTAGCAACCTTTAGCATCGACTAAGGCATATTTTTTGAAGTTCCTTGTCCCTTAAAGGATGTCTGTTTAAATGGTGAACAGCTATTTGAGACTGATCAGTTGCCTTCATTCAATTAACATGTCTAATTAGTTTTCTACATCTGAATAAGCCCATGTTTTTCATTCTTATATCTGTAATGGCTAATTTTGAAAAGGATGTTGTCATAATCTTTATTTTACTCTGTTAATTAATAAAATAGCCTTCATAGGGGGTTACTAAAGAAGAGGGTCAGTAGCATCAGTTATGCAATTGACCAATATTTAATAGGAAAGTAACACCTCAAGCTAGCAAGCTGACCTCTTCTGGATGGGATTGTGACAAAGACAACTTTGTGAAAATGATTTTGTGTTTTTTTTTATAAATTATGGCACCTATGTCCAGGATTATTAGTTAATATTATGATAGCGAGGTGGGATTTAAAATTTGATTATCAGTCTGATGGATTCATTCCTTCCAAGCCTTTAAGACTTAATGCTGCTGAATCATGTTAATTGATTGATTATGTGACTGTGTAAATATAAAGGGGGAACAGGGGGAACTGCCTTTTTTTCTGAATATTACAATATTCATGGATTGCTGACTTTATACCAAACCAATATATTTAGACATATGTAGCCAGAGGGTTTTACAGACTCTAAAGTGATGGAAGTGGTGAGTTGGTGATGGTAATGGGGGTGGGGGTAGGGAGAGGAGAGGTGGGAGGTGGAGTGAAGGATATAATCAGATCAGCTGTGATCTTTTTGGAGCATGTAATAGGCTGTTCTGCTTCTCAAGCCTATTCCACCAATCACCTTGATCATGGCCGATCATCTACATCAATGCCTTTTTCCTATTTAGCTCATTTAGTTGATTGACTGGCAGGGAAGGCCAGACAGGCTAAATAGTCAACTGCTCTGGTTTTTATGATCTTCTAGTGGTTGGGTGGCCACCTAATACCCACTAGACTTGAGTATCTTAGGATTCAAATCTGGAACGTGCCCTGACTCGACTTGCCAGCAGTTATTTGGAACAACATTACGCTTTCTACTGTCTGACTGAATGGTAAGAATCCTGCCACTGAGCACGTGGTTTGTCCTAGCAGTGCATGT
The DNA here is from genome assembly GCA_024137785.1 of Ginglymostoma cirratum. Lineage (NCBI taxonomy): Eukaryota > Metazoa > Chordata > Chondrichthyes > Orectolobiformes > Ginglymostomatidae > Ginglymostoma > Ginglymostoma cirratum. Next base: position 9,527,356 of record JAHRHZ010000095.1, on the reverse strand, counting down.
AAATGAGGGACTCCAGAAGAGCAGAAATGAAATGCCTCCGCAGAGGCTGGGATCCCGTCACCAAGTCACCCTTTAATTACACGTGCACTGTACAAGACAGCGACCAAGCTAGCTCAGAGCCAGCTCTTGGAGTGAGCAGAACTTCTGATACTCCTTTTTATTTCTGTCAGCCTGGGGTCCCGGAATGGATCAGGTTAACAGCCCCAATCAGGAAACTCATATTCTATTAGGTATACCTGGCTGACCTCATTCCAATCACTACAATAAATTTTCTGTATTCTGACTAAGAATCGTAGAATCGCCTATCATTCTTGTGTCAGTGCTAGCCTCTCCTCTTGAGCTGTCTGCTGTAATCTCATTTCTCTCCTTTTCCTTTGTATCCTTTTATATTCTATTCAAATGCTTTCCGATTTCATTTAAGTGAAAATATAGCTTCTGCTTTGATGGTCACTTATAGAAAACCTACTCGTGGAGAAATTTGTGTATTAATGCTTCCCTGTGGGGGCGAGCAGTAATAATCTCAGTGAGGAAACCTGTGTAGGATAAAAATATTTATCTCTCAAACCTTCCATAGTTTTAAAAAGAGAACGCTATTAGCAATCTTCTTTGTTTTAGTTAACAAAACCCTAATTTTCCAAAACTCTGCATAGTCTGGTTCTCTCATGCCTGGTGTCATTTAAGTGAATTCTTGTTATATTCCTTCCTCGACTTGCTGAGTGAAAGCTACCTTCCTTCATATACACAATCCTGTATCCCAAATTTGTTGATTAAAACTGTGGTTGGTCACACAATGAAAATAAATTCAACTGCGAATGGAAGGAGGCTATTCTGGAGCATGCACTGCCCTCCACTTCTAAAATACTATGCAATGTCAATCACAATAATATGATGATGGAGAAAGTCTTTCTGAAACTTAACAATGCTGGTCACCTGCAAAAAGTAGACCAAGAAAAGTACATTTTGTTAAAACGCAATGTTTGGTCAGAATATCAGTCTCTTTTTTTTTCGTTTGTTGAGAGTGCTTAATTTTTAATTTTAAATATAAGAACTAACATTCTTCTTTTTTTTCCTCGGTAAGTACAAAAGTTATATCCCTGTGTGCTAATTCACCAAATTTGAGAGTCTTCCATTTACACCCAGCACAGACTCATTTGACATGAGCAAGTAAGATGTCCAATAGGGAATTGAAGCCATCACACTTTTAAAGGTGGCATGGAAATAAATCCATGGCTGCAGACATTCATGATGAATTCTATGTAATGCACACATTTCTATTTATGAACGTCTTCAAGGCAACCTCTAGTTATGCTGCAATGCCCTTGTTTACTGCAGACTTCTAGGGTCATACAACACAGAAACAGATTTTTATGTTTCAATAAAAATGAAAATTTCAGGAAGCAAGGATTTCCATAGTCGTTCAAAGAATCTTTGCTAACTTGATAGTGCTCTTCCCGCATTTTTCATTTCACTGCTTTTCCTTTGGGATTATGCAGCAATAGGGAAATTGACTTCAGACTGAAATCCAACAAAAAAGCCCGAGGGATTTCTAGGTTGCTGAAATTCACTTTTGTGAATTTTGTTTATCAATAAATTTATAACTCCAAAGCCACATATCTTTTTAAATACTCGTATTAAGGTTTTCATATTTCGTTAATTCTCAATGATGCGGCTGTTGTAATACTATTTTAGTGCATTAATTACAGAGTCATAGAGTCATACAGCATAGAAACAGACTCTTTGGTCCAACTTGTTCATGCCAACCAAGTTTCCCAAACTAAATTAGCCCCATTTGCCTGCATTTGGCCCATATCCCTGTAAGCCTTTCCTATTCATGTACCTCTCCAAATGTCTTTTAAATGTTGTAACTGTACCTGGATCTACCATTTCCTTTGGCAGTTCATTCCACGTATAAACCACTCTTTCTCTGTGAACAAGTTGCCCCTCAGGTCCCTGTTAAGTCTTCCGCCTCTCACCTTAAAAATATGGCCCCTAGTTTTCATCCCTCCCACCCTGGGGAAAAGACCTTTGCTTTTTACGTTATACAGGCCCCTCATGCTTTTATAAATGCCTGTATGGTCATCATTCAACCTCCTACCATCCAGTGAAAAGAAGTCCCAGGCTATTCAACTTATTCCTAAAACTCAAACCCTCCAGTTCTGGCAACATCCTTGTAGATCTTTTCTGAACCCTGTCCAATTTAATAATATCCTTCCTATAGCAACGTGACCAGAGCTATACACAGTTCACCAAAAATGGCCTCACCAGTGTCCTGTAGAACCTCAACGTGACGTCCCAACTCCTATGCTCAGTTTTCTGAGCAATGATGGCAAACATGCTAAACGTCTTCTTCACCATCCTGTCTCGCTGCGATACAACTTTCAAAGAAGTATGCACTTGAACCCCTAGGTCATTGTTTGACAACACTACCCAGGGCCCTACCATTAAGCGAATAAGTCCTGCCCTTGTTTGTTTTACCAAAATGCAACTCCTTGCATTTATCCAAATTAAACTCCATCTCCCACTCCTCAACCCATTGGCTCAATTGATCAAAATTCCTTTGTAATCTCGTTCACTTTCTTCATTGTCGACTATACCACCAATTATGGTGTTATCTACAAACTTACTAACCATGCTTCCTAAATTCTCATCCAAATCATTTATGTAAATAACAAACAACGATGGGCCCAGCACTGATGCCTGCGCAACACTGCTGGTGACGGACCTCCAGTCTGAAAAACAATCTTCTACCACTGCCCTCTGTAACCTATTGTCAAGCCAACTTTGTATCTAATTGGCAAGCTCTCATTGAATCCCATATGATCTAACTTTACTAATTAGTCTACCATACAAAACTTGTCAAAGGCTTTACTGAAGTCCATGTTGACAACATCTACCATTCTGCCTTCATTTTTTTTTTTGGTTATGTCCACAAAAAAAACCACAATTACGTTTGAGACATGATTTCCCTCGCACAAAGCCATGCTGACTATCTCTAATCAGTCCTTGCCTGTCCAAATACATGTTAGTCCTGTCTCTCAGAATCTCCACGAGTAATTTACTCACTACTGATGTCAGACTCTCAAGTCTATAGATCCCAGGCTTCTCCTTACAGCCTTTCTTAAATAAAGGCACAACATTAGCCGATACTCCAGGGCTCTGGCACCTCACCTGTGGCTGTGGATGATACAAATACCTCTGCTGGGGACCCTGAAGTTTTTTCCCTAACTTCCCATAATGTCCTGGGATAAATTTGATTGGCTCCCCAGAGATTTATCCACCTTTATGTTTTTTAAGACCTTTAGCATTTCCTCATCTGTAATGTGGTCTGCTTTCAAGACATCAGTATTTAGTTCCCTGAGTTCCCTAGCCTCCATTTCTTTCTCCACAGAAAATAACTGATGTGAAATATTCACTTAGTATCTCTTCCATCTCCTGTGGTTCCACACATAGACGACCTCATTGATCCAGTCATAGTTGAATAGTTATGTTATACATATGTTAACAATAATAAATACTAATAGTGTGCTATTAGTAGTTACTTATAATAGCAGCTTTTCGTGGTGCTCCATAGTCTATCAGCTTCTATCATATGGAGAAGCTGCAGTCTGATCTAGTTTTTACAAGTCAGTAATGGCTACTGGTTGAGACATGATGTATAGGATTGGAAAGAAAGTAAGAGTATGCCACTGTATAATTTTTATAGCTGAATGAAGTAAAATGATACGTATTTCCATTCTATAGTTGATAAAGTCCATTAATGTTCAAAAAGTACATATGATTTAATTACAGATTTTAGAGTAGTTTGTAGATTTCAAAAATTTTACTTCCAGTCAACGACAAATCAATCTTTCATGTGCAGTTTTAGAATAAAAATCTTCAATCTAATTTGACTTAAATAACCTCTTTGAAAGAATTTTTGCCTACTTGTATTCATCTCTTTCCCTGTTATTATCAACAATTTTTCTTTTTAAAACGTAGATTTGTTATAATTTCCTCTGCTGGCAGAAAATACAAAATCTGAGTGGTGGAGTAAAGTAGTTATGGAAATCCTTTTTCCTGGGTTTGCAAACAAAATTAATGACAACTAGAGAAAACAAAAGGTGATAAATAAAAATGAACAAATGAAATAAGTAATTAAGAAACTGACAGACAATGGGTTAATGCAGAAAGAGGCAAGTATTCCCTTTGTGTTCCTTCTCTCCCGAAATATAAAACTTTGACAAAAAGCAAAACCACTGGGATTGAAATATTAACAATATGAACAAGAGTAGGGACACTCAGTTGATTTATTTTTAGACATGGTATAGGATGTAAAATGATTATTTGACACACCCAGCAATCCGTAAAGCTACAGACCAGTCATAAATTCAGTATTCTGAAAGCTGGCCTTGGAGCATATAGATCATAAATTAATGACCATCCCGTTTCTTCTGCAGCTGTGTACAGTGTCACGGGGATGAACCTCTAAATAAAAAAAAGTGGTAATGGTTCTGTTGGTAGCTGTGCATTCTAATGTAATGACTTGTGGAGGTCACGGTAATGCTACATTGTTTTTCCAAGTGTGTTGAAGATATCTCATGTCAGTTAATGGGTTCAATACTACTTTTGTTGTTCTGTAATAAATCCAGTCCTTCTGACAATAAGATATTAATGGCTAAGCACAAAGTTGTTAACCTTCATTTAAGTACAATGTAGACAACTTTAGTTTTATTTTTTATTGCTATAATTTCCTCTGCTGGCAGAAAATACAAAATCTGAGTGGTGGAGTAAAGTAATTATGGAAATACTTTACTATAGCAAGTTTTATTACTATATTTTTTATTATTTTTTATATTTTATTGCTAACTGACTAAGAATGTTAAAATCTGAATCTATATCATGAAAATACTGTTACAATATAATTAAAAATGTGAAAAATATTTAATCCTTATTAGTCATTGATATGTCTTGTATTAGTCTAATGGAGAAGGAATGTTTAATGGAGAAAGAACACTTTCTGTTCAATGCTCAATCTCTCATTCCCATCTCAGTCTAAAACCAAAATCAAAAATGTATACATGACATAGTATTAATTGAGTATTAGAATCCAAATGAAGCTCTTCTTTGTGAACAACAAGCAGCATGTTCCAATACAGGAAATCAGATTTTTTTTTATGATGAAGGTGGGAAGCCCCAGTACTGCATAGGTCACAATGTAAATGTAACTGTTTTACGCAATTCCCAATATGGCCATACACTTTCTATATATAGAATGAAAAGATCTGTCAATCAGATCTCTTTAGGGCGGCACGGTGGCTTAGTGGTTAGCACTGCTGCCCCACAGTGCCAAGGACCTGGGCTTGATTCCACCCTCAAGTGACTGTGCAAATTCCACACAGACATTCTCCCTGTGTCTTCCTCTAGAATGCTCCCGTTTCCTCCCACAGTCCGAAGATGTTCAGGTTAGGCGGATTGGCCATACTAAAATTGCTCCATAGTGGCTGGGGATGTGCAGGCTAGGTGGGTTAGCCATAAGAAATGGAGAGTAGTCTGGGTGGGATATTATTCAGAGGGCCAGGGTGGACCCAATGGGCCGAATATAGGCCACAATGTAGGGACTCAATAATTCTTTAATAAACAAATTTGATTTTTAAAATTTATTCTATGACGATGCAGAATTGGTACACACACAATTTGCAATGTGACTATAACTCCATATGAATAACGGTAAATATACACATACCCATTTACTCTTGGAGAAGTGGAAAACTGTCCTTCTCTCTGCAGAGATTCACTTTGAGAAAGAAGCATTTTTTAGTTCTTGAAGACAGAAGAATGATATGGTGCAGCATCCGTAAATCGATCACTCTGGTTTTGGTTGATGCAGTGTGCTCGGGGAAAACAGTATAGAAAAGTCTTCCAGTCGCACTCCACGAGGATAATCAGGTTTCACACTGGATTCCCCACATAAGTGCTTCAGAAATAGGAGTCAGGGCTGAGCAGCTCTTTTCTTTCAGCAAGTTTGCTCAACCAGAAAAACTCTAACCCTGCAAAACACTGTTTGAACAGTGCAGCCATCAGAACCAAGTTATAAAAAAGTCGTGTTTTCCCTTAATTAAGTTCATGCAAGATCAGTAATAAATCTGGAACTATTCAGTTTCTTTAAAAGAAAATCAACTGTTCCTCTCACTGGTCTCTTTAAAAGTTAAAGTACCTTGACTAGCCTTCAACCACAAAAGCGCAAAGGGTAATAAATCTGAAGCTATCGTAACAAACTGTTATAATAATTACATGAGTGGGAAAATCAATGGCAGATGTAGTATAAGTTGTTTAAATATGCGGTTATTCCCTTTGGAAGCAAAAACAAGAAGGCTTGAATGGCTGTAAATTGGGAGAGGGGAGTGTGCAGCGGGATAAGAGCATCCTTGTGCACCAGTTGCTGAAGATAAGCACGTGGGTGCAGCAGGCAGTAAAGAAGGCAAATGCAATGTTGGCCTTCATTGCAAGAGGTTTCAAGTACAGGAGCAGGGATGTGTTGTTGCAGTTATCGAGGGCCTTGGTGAGGCCTCACCTAGAATATTGGCGGCATGGTGGCTCAGTGGTTAGCGCTGCTGCCTCACAGCACCAGGGACCCAGGTTCGATTCCACCCTCTGGCAACTGTCTGTGTGGAGTTTGCACATTCTCCCTGTGTCTGTGTGGGTTTCCTCCGGGTGCTCCGGTTTCCTCCCACGGTCCAAAGATGTGCAGTTTGGGTGAATTGGCCATGCTAAATTGCCCGTAGTGTTCAGGGATGTGTAGATTAGGTGGGTTATGGGGGATAGGTCTGGGTGGGACGCTTTGTGGACTTGTTGGGCCGAAGGGCCTGTTTTCACACTGTAGGGATTCTATGATTTTCTATTGTGTGCAGTTTTAGTTGTCTTTTCTGAGGAAGGATACTCTTTCTCTCGAGGGAGTGCAGCACAGGTTTACCAGGCTGATTCCGGAGATGGCAGGACTGACATATGAGGAGAGATTGACCAGGTTATGATTGTTTTTGCTGGAGTTCGGATGAATAAGGGGGAGTCTCATAGAGACTTACAAAATTCTAACTGGACTGGATAGAGTAGATGCAGGGAGGATGTTCCCGATAGTGGGTTTGTCCAGAACCAGGGGTCACAGTCTGAGGATTCGGAGTGGATATTTTAGGACGGAGGTGAGGAGATATTTCTTTACCCAAAGAGTAGTGGGCCTTTGGAATTCATTATTTCAGGAAGTAGTTGACGTCAGACATTGAATGTATTCAAGAGGCGACTAGATATAGTACTTTGTTCAAATGGCATCAAAAGTTATGGGGAGAAAGCAGGATTAGGCTGTTGAGTTGGTCAATCAGCCATAATCATGATCAATGGTGAAGCATATGCAGTGGGTTATGCAGCGTCCATGCAAAAATCCCAAAAAGACAACCATTGTTTTGGAGATTAATATTTTTCCTCAGAATTAGGAGATAATGGGAATGAAAAGCATTTAAAGAGAAGCAAAAGGAAGGTTGGGTAAGAAAAAGTGTGAGGGAAAGCACAAAAACAGGAAGATGTGCGAGCACCAGGAATCAGTAGAAAATGAAGTATGAAAGACCAGCAAGAGCAAGCATTGCGTTCAGGAGCATAAAAGCTAGGAGTGGGAGTCAGCACTTTAGCACCTCCGAGCGTGCTCTGCCATTTCATACAAACACGGCTGATCTCATCTTGGACTCAACTTCAGTTTCCTGCCTGCTTTCCATAATCCTTCAATCCATTACTGATGAAAAATCTGTCTTCCTCCTCCTTAAATTTACTGTTAAATGTCCCAACATACACCTTAGCACTCAGGGTTGTGAATTCCACAGGTCCACGACCCTTTAGGAGAAGTAATTTCTCTTCATTTGTTGTAAATCTGTTACCCCTTATCCTAAAACTATGACCTTACATTGTAGATTGCCCACGTGAGGAAACACCCTTTCTATGTCTACTTTGTCAGTTCCCTTTAGCATCTTATATATCTTGATTAGATCTCTTCTGATTCATCTAAACTCCAGAGATTATAGGCCCAAACTGTGAAATCTCTCTTCATAAGACAAACCCCTCATCTCTGGAATCAATCTCGTGAACCTCCTGTGAATTGAACTCCAATACACCTGCATCCCTCCTCAAGTAAGGGAACCAAAATTGTATGCAATGGTTTTCTACGATTCATGCATGGGGACACCCAGATCCCTCTTTGCTAAAGCACTTTGTGTTTCTCGCCATTTAGATAATAAAAAAGTCTGGTGGAATTAGAGAAAAAAAGGAGCAGATTGACACCAAGGATGCAAACTATCCCACCAGTAGTGTTGCAGTATGGTACTCACTGGAAGTACTAATAGCTAATATCATGTTTGGTATTTAATCACCTTTTGTAATTATTTTCTTGCGTTTGTGTCTATTCTAGTGCAGTGTCTATTTGAGGGAAGATTTTTAAGTCCTGATACTTTGATAGATTTTTGTTTTTCAGCAGGTGCTGTTCCTTGTATGGAATGTATCTTTATATGGTAAATACATAAATTTGACCATATATGTATTAGACAAATGGGCAATTGCTTTGTCAGATATAAAGACAGAAAATGCTGGAGAAACTGAGGAGATCTGGTAGCATTTTATGGAGAGAAATTGAGAGTTAACATTTTAAGTCCAATTTGGTTCTGTTTCAATGCTTTGTCAGTCTTGCCTCTTATTTCTGGGTCAGAAGGTCTTGAGTGCAAGTCCCTCTCCAGAGACATGGTCTCGTAATCTATTCTGGCACTCCACTACACTACAGGGCGAGTGCTGTGCTGTTGCGGATATCACCTTTCCACTGAGATATCAGACCAAAATGCTTTTTATTGTCTCAGATGTATGAAAAATAGAACTAGTTGGAGATGGACTGGAGACCTCTGTGACCAGACCAATATTTATCACTAACTAACCTAAAGGATTATTTTGTTATCTGTATCTTTCCTGTGTGTGGGATCTTGAGCAAAGTTTGGTTGTTGTTATATTGCAATGATGACTACACTTCTAAAGTGCTTAATTGGCTGTAAAGTACTTTGGGATTGTAGTGTTGGTGATGAGGTTAGCCAGGTGGACCTCATAGAATATGAGTTCCCTGATTGGGGCTGTTAATGTGGTCCAATCAGGGAGCCCTGGCTGACAGATAAAAAGAGGAATGTCAGAGGCCCTGTTCACTCCAAGAGCTGGCTTCAAAGGAACTAGACCAGTGTCATGGACTTTCCATGCCTAAATAAAGGGTGACTTGGTGACAGAATACTGGCCTCTTTGGAGTTATATCAGGATGATCAAAGATTGTGAAAGATATTATATCATACAGTCTCCTTACTATCTTTGAAGAAAGTGTGTTTTCCTCTAGACTTATTCTCCTTTATTTCATAATTAGTAATTTCAACTCGGCATATAATTCAAAAGTCTAATAACCTGCAACTTTTATTTTGTTCTGTACCAGTGGTTGATAATTGAGTTTGTTGGCGTGAGGACACGAAAATCACTACAGTGTTGGCTGTTTACATTGCTTGGAGCAGTGGGCTACATGCATATAAAATATAAATGGACATGTACATATATTACTTTAATGAAAATTAGCCAAAGCATTTTCCACTATCAGTAACAGTTACTGCTTGCCTGAGCAATGCCTTTTCTATGTGGTTTAAAAATGGTTAATTCACAATAACCTGAGTTCTTCCAGTCAGTAAAATGTATAACAAACAGTCCATAGCTGAAATTAATCAAAATCACTTTGATACACTTGAAAAGTTGAGTAAAGGCACCAGGCTCTTCTTTACTGTGTGGGAGTAGGCAATATTTAATGCAAAATTGGCATCACTGCTTTTCAGGAAGACCTGCTGCTTTAAATGCCAAACAGACACTTCACTGACTGGGCTGTGGTGAGCCTTTCTCAAGATTGAGGACCCCGGGATGAAAGTCCTGCCCATCAAGATCTTCAGATCATTTGAAGACTGGCAACTTTGCATTGTCCAGCAGAGCCACGTTGGAGGCACTGTCTTCTGACAGTCCTACACTCACCAAGGCCCAGAGTCACCATGGGTTCAAGCATGGGTGAGTGGTGATGGGAGGAGGCTGGTTGAAAATAGGGGTAGAGAGTTAACACTTACCAGGCCACACTTCTCTCTTAAGATGTTGGCTCCCTCAAACAGGTCCCAAATACTTGACAACAAGAAACCACCACAGATACCTGGAAGCATATGCAATAAGGATTGATTCTTATGCCCCTACTTTAGGCATTAAAATCTGCCAGCCTTCTGCAACTCTCTGCCGCCAGGAATATTTAATAGTGAGGAGAAAAACAAAAGAAAAATCCTCCTGCTAATTTCTGGTATGTGAAATTACACCCTAAGATAATCGAACAAGTTTGATTTGACCAGTAATACAGACTTACAGAATATTACAAGGTATGAAGAGGCCATTTTGTCTATAAAACACAGCAAGAGTTAATCCCACTTTCTACACTCTTTCTCCACATCCTTGCAATTATTTCTCCTTCCAATGTTTTACCAATACCCTTTGGAAAGATATTAATGGCTCTGTATCCACTCCCCCATCAGTGACTGAATTTCCAATCCAACTCTGTTAATCATCCCATTGTTGTTTACTCACTAATCGATGAGGTCAATTCAGAGTACCTTGTAATATAGTACTTGTCGTGTTTCTGAGCGAGATAAAAATCACCCTGCGTGAACATGCGTGGAATCTTGTAGGGCTCTGGATGATGGAGAATCATTCCAGTGAAGATAGGCCTTTCTCAAAGTTGCGAGTAACTATCTGCGTTTTTTAATTAAGTTTTTGGTGTCTAGTTGAGACTCTTGCTAGAAAGTGGCAAACTGCCTATTAACAGGGATCATCGCTTATTGCTGGCCTCTTTAACTGCACATCATTACACATTCCCCTATCCTACAACCTGCCATGTGGAAACTGGACACTGAGAACTTCTGACATGTAAGTCAGAGTGGGGACTTGGTAACTCATCCAGATCATGACATTGGACTTCCAGCTACTAGAGCATGTTTCAGGACACCCATTCACACTTACCTCCCATCCATAGACATTTACATCTGATGCCAGCCAATGTCTCAGGGCCCTCACGGTATCTCTCAATCCACTTACAGGATGCTTTTGCACTTTAAATCCTGGCAACAACAAGTAGCATTGGAATAACTTTGCTCATAGGGAATTGGATCATTGATTGGATTGGGCTGCATCTCAGAGATGCTCGTTTACTCATCTTGAACATACTGCATGTTCAAGCATTCTTGCCTTGCTTTGCCTTGCCTTTTTGCACTTTGCCCCCACTGCCCCAGCCAGAGTTACCAGTCTCTCATGGCTTCTGTCTTGTCTTGCCGTTTTAATGCAGACGCAAAGAAAGTTTGTTGTGGTTGTCAGCAGGCCTTAGTCAAGTGTGATGTCCTTACCTCAGGTGGTCTTAATATCGTAAGTAAAGGGCATCCTCCAATATCAGTTCAGAGATTTGGACGTGGTCTGTCAGTCACTTGGATGGTCAGGGTCAGGTTCCTCTCCTCAGGTTGAAGAACTGAATGTCAAGCAGTTCACCATGTATCCTAGCTCTTTTTGTCCTAGGATTATTTCTCCTGGAGTAAGAGAAGGGGAAGAATTGAGTGAGGTGAAAGTGGTTGATACAGCTGTTGGTGCTGATGGGGGAATGTCCTGAGCAAGTGATGGAAGGTTGGAGTTTGGGCTTGGTGAGAGGAAGTAATTGGAAGATAGTGCATGTAATAATGAGATGGGCAGAGCATGAGCCATGGTGGGAGATGGTTGCAGTAACAGAGGCAGATTGTGAAGGTAGTAGAGAAGAGATGGTGGCACTTAACCTGGCCAAATGGAGAATGTCAATGACTCTCTCGCTTCGCTGCTGGGCACGTCACCAGACGGCTGAGACCACACTGACTCAGTTGGGAGCCTCAGGCTGTGCTGGCAGGGGCTCATGGCGTGAACATTCTGCTGTCCATGGAGGAAGAGTACATCTCAGCTCTGCATCGCTGTATTCACCAGGACTTCCATGTGCTTGACACCTTTGTGGAGTCACCAATTTCCTCTTACCTGCCCCCTCTGGGGCAAATGCAGTGAACCGTGCAGGGCAACTCTGGATTGACAGTGCTTGTCTGGACGCACAGCAGTCTTCTGATGGTGCAGATTCCAAGGATACCGATTATTCTGGGACATCGGTGGTGGCAAATTCTTCTGGGTATGGTGAGTGGTTGTATTGGGTGAGCATTGGACGTGAGGGCCAGCAGAGAGTTGGGGTAGGTAGTTTGTGAGGCAATGTTGGGACGATAGGGAAAGAGAACTTGTGGATGATAAAACACTATGACACTCAAACAAAATTGATTCTCAGTAGAAAAACATGGACTTGGCCTAAGGTATGAGTCTTTTTATCAACCGTAACACAAATTTTAGTTCTAATGTTATGTATTTTACCAGTAACTATTCCCAAGCAGCTTGAGTTCAGTCTGAAATTTTGAATATGTAAATAAAGGAAAAACAAAGTGCAAACTCACTTTTTATTAGAATTGTCCTCTAGTTACAGACAGGAACTGAAGGAGAGAAATAGCATTTGCTGCATCAAGCAACTGGAACCAAGTTACGAAAGATCCATTTGTCCTTGACTCTGGGGCTTTCTTTTGGGTTTAATAAAGAAATTGTGCTGCGGTCTTCAATTCTGTTTGGATCAAAGGTTTGCCCAGCTCCTGAATATTGGGTAAATGCAGAGAAGTGGGGTGAGTTAAACAACTCTTCCAAAGAACCAATGCAAACATGATGCTGCATGGCTATGTTGTATGCTCTATGAATTCTATGATTTGACCCACAGAATTATTGAACCTTACATTGTGGGTGTTTTTTTATTTTGATTGACAAAGTAACCATATGCTTTATGCTGAATAGGTGAAGTGTTGCCCAGAAATTATTTTTAACGGATCAACACTAAGTTAGCTGCACAAAATTTAAAAGAACTCAAACACACTCAGGGATTTTTTTGTAGTAATGTAGTACAATAAACAGATTGTAAAATGAATAACGAGATGGTGATTGACCACCCTATCTCATTGTGCATTGTTAAAAAACCCAATAAAATTCACTAAGATAAAACAAAATTTAAGGATGCCTGAGATTTATTAGGGAAGTTTGTTTTACACCACGTACTTTTAAAATTATGCACATTGATAGGATATGTAAGGTCTCATGAAAATTGAATTTAATTGTATTATTTTATAGAAAACTACAACAATAATTAAGCTCTGGTGCTTTGCAAATAAATATCAATGAGATTGCAATGACTTTTTTTTTCATACTCCCCAGTTCTGTTGTACCTCCCGCTTTTACAGAAACTGGTCATTTGATCTAACTGATTGTGGCCCGAGTGTATGGTTCACACAAACCTCCTTCCACCCTGCTTCATCTGATTCAATCAAAATGTCCTTCTTTTCCCTACTCCCTCATTTACTTACCTAACGTCCCCTCAAATGTATTTTCTTACATATTCTCTTGCAGCGGTGAGATTGGTGGTGAATACCATAGGTTTTGAGTCATAGAATGGTTTAAGTTGATTTGATGAGGGGTGGCTGCCAGGGTGAACCATTGTAGCAGAAAATTAAAGTGCACAGAAGGCTAGGAAGAGCTAGGGCTAAATCAAATAAAAGATCATAAATGGGAAGGAGTCTAAGATCTGTTCTGAAGTGGACATACATAATATACAGAACAGTAAATAAATTGGTAAGATTCAGACATAAATAGCTCAACAGGACTATGATGTAGATGCCAATGATAAAGATCGATCTTTAAAAAGAGAAGAATTGGGAATTTAATATTTCTCTCTACAAACTATTCAGGAAAAGTGGGGAAGGAAAAAAGGATGAATGGTCACATAATTATCGTAATGGAGAGGAATAATAGCTAAGGGATCACACAGAATCTACTTGGTTAGAATTAATGTACAAAAGATGAGCTATTACATTAATGGGTGTATATGGTGGCTCACCAAATAGCAGGAAAAAAGTGAACAAACGTTTAGCCAAATTTTGGAAGGATGCAAGAATGACAGAGTAATGTTAATCGGAGACTTCAGTTAGCCTAGTGTTTAATGAGATAGTGACAATGTAAAGGTACAAAGAGAGAAAAGAATTTTTGACATATGTACAAGAGAACTTTTTTAATAGGTGTGTTTCCAGCCGTGAGAATGGAAGCGGTGCTGGTTCCAGTTTCGTGGGATTATGTGCGGCAAGTGGAATGCGTTTCAATAGGGGAGTTTTAGAATAGTTGAGAAAAGGAACAATTGGGCACAAAAATACTTGATGGTAGAATTTAACAGAAATCTTGTCCAGGTAAATTGAAATCAAAAATTAGTAGATGCAGCAGTAATTAAACAGTGGGAAACCTTTAAAGAGATGATTGTCTGGGTACAGAATACATATTTACAAAGGAAGAAAGGAAGTGGTCCAAAGCTAGATTTCACCTAGATGACAATTAAACTGGAACAACAAAGGATATTTATGATAAATGTAAGATACAAATCAATAAAGAAAAAAGCTGAATATTAGAAGTATAGAGGAGATCTATAAAAAGGGAATGTGAGTGGCAGACAGAAAGGAGAAAAAGGAAACTTATTTTTCATAAATGTGAAAATAGTGAAAGGGCAGTTGTGGCAGCAGAATTGACTGAAGCACTGTACTGTACAGCTATATTCACTATAGTAGAGGGATGAGGCAGTTGTGAAGTTAGACTGGTTAAAAATAAAGACCAGATGCTTAAATAATTATAACATTTAAAACATTCCCCTATCCAAAAGGACTTTCTAGGTTGAGAGAAGAACAGTCTTAATTTGTTGAGAACCTGGTCACAATCCTATACTTTTCCTTAGATGTTGGTGTGATAGCAGATAATGGAAGATTATAAAGAGTACACCTCCCGTTTAGAATAAACATGGCAAATACAGGCCAGTCAGCTTTATGTCAATGGTAGGTCAACTTTTAGAGACAGCCCTCCTGCAAAAAAAAATTGCAATTGAAAAATATTGGGTTAATAGTTGAAGAATTTGCAGGGTTATGGAGAAAGTGTGGATAGTTTTTTATAATTCATTAATGGGATGAGGGCGTCGCTGGCGAGGCAGCATTTATTGCCCAGAGGGCAGTTGAGAGTCAACCACATTGCTGTGGGTCTGGAGTCACGTGTAGGCCAGACCAGTTAAGGATGGCAGTTTCATCCCTAATGGACATTAGTGAACCAGATGGGTTTTTCTGATAATTGACAATGGATTCATGGCCATCTTTAGATACCTAATTCCAGATATTTTATTGACTTCAAATTCCACCATCTGTCGTGGCGGGATTTGAACCCGGGTCCCCAGAATGTGTGCTGGATCTCTGAATTAACAGTCCAGCAATAGCACCACTAGGCCCTTGCCTCCCTGAGTTCAAGCCAGCCCAATCATGATGAGTCAAGTGGGTTCCTTCTGGGCTGTATCACTGTTTGATTCTAATGTACTGCAGGGCATGTGGTGCAGAAGCTGGTGTAGCAGGGCCATTGTATTTCTGGATATTTGACTATTATTAAGAAATACATGCCTATTTAAACAGAGGACATAGAGTTTGATGCAAAATTGAAAGGTGGCACTCGTCCAAAATGGTATTGTCATTTGCTGTGCTGTCTTTCGTGGATAAGAAATTTGATTCTAATTTTGGTGAGCTTCCATTTAGACCACTCTGTCCTGTATGGCCTTTGCATAGATTCCATGGGTGTGCTGACTCTTTGTTTCTAGCTTCAGGTATGGTGCTTCAAATATCAGTGTAGCTGAAGCTGATCATTCTCAGCAGCACAGTGATTTGCTAGTTGAATTATAATCACGTAAGCATTGAAGACTGGTACATTTAACCATATTTAGAAGAAATAACTCACAGTGCTGCCAGGCTAGTAGCATGTTTATCTAAGATTCTTATGTGACAGTGGCATAAAAAGTGGCATTAATTCATTGGAATTTTGTGTACCATTGACCTTAATGGAGATAGAGCTATGGTTACTTGATTTCTGATGAAGGGTCTAGGCCCGAAACGTCAAGCTTTCCTGCTCCTATGATGCTGCTTGGCCTGCTGTGTTCATCCAGCTCCACACCTTGTTATCATGGTTACCTGCTGACTGATTTTGGTGGAAGCAATGGCAGAATAGTCACTTCCAAGAAAATAAAGTGTCACAAATGTAACATTCTAAGCTGCTTGCATCATATTTTCCTCTCTTCAGCACTCCAATTTTGGCATAGATCCCTAGGTTTTGGTGAGAAGGACTTTGCAGGGTCACCAGGACTGAGTTTGCCAAGGTTGATGCTGTGTGGTCCTTCTGGTTTCATTTCTTTCAGACATTGTAGAGGTCTGGCACTACTGAGGTGCTTGCTAGGCCATTTCAGGGGTAGTTAACAGTCAACCACATTGCTGTGGGCCTGGAACCACATGTAGACTTGATAAATAAGGATGGCAGATTTCCTTTCCTAAAGGTCATTAGTGAAGCAGATGGGCTTTTACAAAAATTGGCAGTGGTTTTATGGTTTTCATTAGTTTACCTTTGAAATCCTGATTTATTAATTGAATTTAAATTCCACTAGCTGCTGTGATCAGATTTGCACCCATGGCCCCACAGGTTTGACCTGGCCTTCTGGATTATCCGTCTAGTGCTGTTAGCAGGCAAACTAAGGGTAAAAGAATAAACGAAGGCAATAACAGGGCCATTTAAGGACCATAGTAGTAATTAGTGCATGGAGCCAGAGGATGCAGGTTGAGTCCCAAATGAATACTTTGGTCAGTGTTCATTCTTGAAAGTAACAATATGGATATAGAAATCAGTGAGAAGGACTGTGATATACTTAAAGAAGTTAGTATAGATAGAGAGGAGGCTCTGAGTGGTCTGGCAGGCTTAAAAGTAGATAAGTATCCAGGGCTGGATGAAATGTATCCCAGATTGTTGAGTGAGGAAAGGGAGGAAATAACAGGGGCACTCGCAGAATATTCAATTCCTGTCTAGCCACAGGAGCAGTGCTGGAGTACTGGAGAACAGCCAATGTGGTACTGTCATTCAAGAAGGGAGCAAGGGATAAACCAGGAAATTATAGGCTAGTCAGTCTAATCTCTGGGGTGGGGAAACTATTGGAAGCAATTCTGAGGGACAGAATTAATTTGCTTTTGAAGGGGCACGGATAAATCTAGAACAGTCAGCTTGGTTTTAAGGGGAGGTCATGACTAATTTGATGATTTCATTTTTTGAAGAGATGACCAGATGAGCACAGTGCATTTGAAGTAGTCTGCTTGGACTTCAGTAAAGCTTTGGATAGGTCCACAGGGGAGACTGATAGCAAAGGTAGGAGCCCATGGGAACCAAGGAAATTTGCAGAGTGGCAGGAAGCAGAGGGTGATGTTTGAGGGGTGTTTTTCCAACTGGAAACCAGTGTCTGTTGGGGTCCCAAAAGTGATTGGTGTTGGGGTCCTTGCTGTTTACGAATGATTTAGACTTGAGGGTTGGTGAGCAAGTTCACAGATGATACAAAAATTTGTGGAGTGATAAATAGTGAGGAGGATAGCTTGAGGCTGCAGGCGGATATAGATGGACTGGTCAGATGGGCTGATCAGTGGCAAATGGAATTCAGTCTGGATAAATGTGATGCACTTGGGCAGGGCAAAGAAGGTGAGGAAATATATGATGAATGGTTGGACCCTGGGGAGCACTGAGGATTAGAGGGGCCTTGATGCGTGTGCACACCAGTCCCTCAATGCATCAGGACAGGTGGATAAAGTGGTTAAGAAGACATATGATTTACCAAAGATGTGCAGATTAGGTGGATTGACCATGGTAAATTGCCCATAATGTCCAGGGATGTGCAGGCAGGTGAATAAACCATGGGAAATGTGAGATTAAGGGGATAAGATAAGGGTGTGGGATTGGTTAGTATTCTCTTTGGAGGTGTGGACTCGATGGGCTGAGTGGTCTACTTCCACACAGTAGGGATTCTGTGATTTTATGACTTGTCTTTATTAGTCAAGGCATAGAGTTTAAGAGCAGGGAAGTAATGCTGGAACTGTTTAAATGTTAGTTAGGCCAGAGCTAGAGTATTGTCTGCTGTTCTGGATTCCATATTATCAGAGGGATATAATAGTACCATGAGATTGTGAAGAGGAGATTTACCAGAATGTTGCTGGGCTGGCGAGTTTCTGTTATGAGGAGAGATTGGACTGACTGAGTTTGTTTTCCTTAGAGGAGAGAAGATTGAGAAGGGAAATGATTTAGATGTATAAGGGGTATAGATAGGGTAGACACAAAGAAAGTTTTCCCCTTGATGGAGGGCTCAGTGACCAGGGGCATAGATTTAAGATAAGGGTTAGAAGGTTTACAGGTGATGTTGAGGAGAAATCATTTCACATAGAAGGTGGTGGGAATCTGGAACTTACTACCTGTAAGGGTGGTTGAACAGAAAACTTCATAACATTTAAGAAGTATCTAGATGTGCATTTGTGATGCCAAGACATTCAAGGCTAAGTGCTAAGTGCCTGAAATCAGGATTGGAATAGTTAGATTGTTGTTTTGACTGGCACAGCCTCAATGGGCCAAAGGGCCTTTTTATATGCTGGAGGTCTCTATGAATATGACCATTACACTACCAAGAGCAGCAACTTTGGCTTCTCTGTGACCTTTTATAGTTGAGGAAAATGAGACGAATTTCAATATTCTGGCTCCTGCTTCCCCCAAGACAGACTAACTGAACTTGAATCCTTCTTATCTATAAGCCTCGGCCCACAGTGTATTTGCCAATGACAACTTTGAAGGGCTTTATTGCTGCATTCTAAACATTTATTTTTGTATTTTGTTATCATGCCTATCAATGTTGTTGAAGAATTTGTATACAGTTATAGTGTAAAAGACTACAGAGACACAGGAGTATCAGTAAATGTAACTAATGGCGCAGTATATCTTGACCCACAGGTTTTTATGCATTGATGTTCATAATGTTTCAACTTTGGAAGATACAATGTACTCTAAACTTATTTCTAAGTTATTGTAAGTAAAGTTGTGTGTTGCCTGGTTAAACTAGTAACAATATTGCATTGCTGGCATTTTGCTTTTGTAGGGAACGGCATTGTGTACTCACAGGCAATCTCTTGCAGATTTCAATTACTTTTCTGTCTAATGTATTATGTGTAACCATTTCTTTCATTTTATGTTAATACAAATGTGATTTGTCAGAGTTGCAAGTATAAGGAGATCCTCATAAAACTTGTAAAATCATGTGGGTGACAACAGAGAATTCAATTTGCTGCACAGCTTGCACACCTTTTAAAAAGAAATTGTGCAGTAAACTCCAAATGTTTTTGAATTAAAATGAATACTCTTACAGAGTGAATTTGTTGCCATTAGGAATGAGAGCCGTTGGATTCTCTTGTTCAGTGGGGTGTGACGTCTCTGAGATGTGAGGCGCTCCTGGAGTAGAATGAGCAAGATATCTATTGTTAATAAGACCATAAGAAATAGGAACAGAAAAAGGCTATTCAACTCCTTGAGCCTGCTCATCATTCAATAAGATCATGGCTGAACTGACATTCCTCACATCCATTTACCTGCCTTTTTTTTTGTAACCCTTAATTCCCTTACTGATCATGAATCTATCTCTCTCAGCCTTAAAAATGAACAAGGCCTCTGCCCCCACAGCCGACTCTAGCCAGGAGTTTCAAAGTGTCTCAACCATCTGAGAGAGAAAAATTCCTCCTCTTAGTCTGAAATTGAGGCACTTTCTTCTGCAACTGTTCCTCAGTCCTAGACTCGATCCATGAGGGGAAATATCGTCTCAGCATTTACCCTGCCAAGCCCCTTAAGAATTCCATCTGTTTCAGTGAGATCAACTTTCATTCTTCTAAATTCAATGAATAGAGTCCCAACCCGTTTAGTCTTTGCTCTTAAGACAATCCCTCCATACCAGGGATTGTTCTAATCTACCTTCTCTGAACTGCCTCCAGTGAAATATAAGTAATAACTTTCTTTAAATAAAAGGACCAAAACTGCTCACAGTACTCTAGATCTGGACAGGTAATGAAACCATTTTGTGTGATACTGGTTGAATTTGATGTTTAAATTAAGTGCGATGCAATTCTTTTCATTTTGTGTGTAGAGGCATTAGAATGTACAATGATGATGATGTGATGATCTCATTATCGCATGATCATTTAGAGCAATCTGGAAGGAGGCAAAAACTCTAACAGAGTCTAAGAAAGTGTGTGTATCTCCTATGCTGCAGGTAGAGTTTTCAGGAAAGCACCTTGGACAACAATGGTATTTGGGAGATTAAAGCTGGTTAGACCCCATATACATGATAAAACAAATCATTAGTAATTCTAACACCAGAAGTTAAACTGTAGGTTAACTTTGTTACAATCTCTGACTAAAAATATGTGTTACATTCTGGCTAGAGACCAATAACCTTTGTGTAAAGGGGAAAAAAATTTGAGATCCTAGTTACTTAGAAGAGAAATAAATCCTCAAGATTCTATGTTTTTTGTTTGCTCTTCCCAAGTATCTAACCTTGTTTTTCTCCAGATTGAATTCCATTTGTCACATTTCTGCCCACTCAACCTATCTCTTTATATCAAACTACAGTCAGCAGTGATCTTAGCTATCAATGAGCCAGACAATTTTGTGTCACTTGCAAATTTCCCAATCATGTCTCTCACATTTAAGGATAAATCATTTGCTATGTACCACAATTTGTAAGGAAGCCCTGTGAAACATCATTGGAAATTGCTTACCATTTAGAAAATTATTTGTGAACCATTACTTTGTGTTTTCTATCTCTGGGCCAGTTTTGGATTCAACTTGCATCTTTCACCTGTATCTGATAGGCTTTAATTTTTTTGGCCAGTCTGCTATGTGGGACCTTATTAAATGTCTTGTTAAAATTCATGTAGTCAACATCCACTGCACTCCTTTCATTAATCCTTATTGTTACTTCCTCAAAAAATTCAATTAACTTAAGACATGACCTTCCCTTCACAAAACTGTGCTGACTATGTTGATTAATCCATGTGTTTCTAAATGATACTTAATCATGTCTCTTGGGATTGATTCTGGTAATTTTCCCATCATCGAAGTCTTACTGATTGGCCTATCCCTCACATCCTTTTGCATAATGGTACAATCTTTGTGGTCTTCTTAGCCTTTGGTACCTTCCTGTATGCAGTGAGGTTTGGAAAATGATCCTCAGATCATCCAATACTTCCTTTGTTTCTCTTTTAATAGCCTAGGATACAGCTCAGCTGGCCCTGGTTATTTATACACCTTCAAAGAGGTCAGTCCCTTCATTATACTTAAATTAACAAAAAAAAACTACATTGCTTGACACATTTTTATTTATAACAAAAAGTACTTTCATTCAATTATTTTCATTTTGTGTGTTTGCTAGCTCTTAATCACTTTTTTTAAACATGTTTGACATTTAATCCCTTCCACTGTGCATGCTGCTGGGTGCCAGTAGACATGGCCAATTTTATTTAATATTTAACAATCCTCCTGTTTCATCACTCTTCTCATCTATCTAGATGTGATTTCAACTCAAGTCTCAGACAGTCTACCCACTGCTCCAACTATTTTCGTATAATATGATTAGCTTTAGATATTTGAACATTGAAATTTGTATCATGAAATGAAAACTATTTTTAAACTCCAGTTCTGGCCACTGTCATTTTGAATACCCTTATGACGGATTCAAGTGTTAGAATTCACAAAACAGTTTGGATTACATATTTTCATGATCTTGTCTGAAAATTTACTCAAACTGGCTTCTTTGTTTCCTTCAACAGTGATCAACTTTTAAAAATGTCTTAATTGGCAGTAAAAACCTTTGGGGCATCAAAGGCTATGAAAGATGCTTTATAACTGCAAGTCTTTCATGTTACTTGACAGATTTTATATCTAACCTGGGAGCGGCTCTGAGTTTTATCCTTATGCCATGCCATGTGAAAAATTAATATTTCAATGAGATGCTATAAAAAGTGTCCAGGATGTGTGGATGAGCTGGTCTGCTGATTTAGTAAAAGGGAACTGACAGACTGTGTAGCATTAAGTCCTTGAACCTGACATTAAAATTCTGACATTTGACCATGGGATCTGATCTGACATTTCTTAAGAACAGTTAGCACTAACATTTGCTGCAAAACAATAAAAAAAAGTTCTATCTCGAGCATCAACATTACTTGTCACTCCTCTCCCTCAACTTCTTAAAAAGCCTTCTTTAAGAAAACAAGCAATTTTTCTGTCTATCCTGATATTGAAATATACACATTTTAGAAAAAAGCACTGCAATTTATAGGAAATCTTTTGTGATCTTAGAATGGCCCAAAGCGCCGTCTAGCCAAGTACTTCTAAAGTATGGTCACTGATGTAATGTAGGGAAGAAATTTAGGACATTGCTTCCACACTCTCGTGCTATGTTATTGAATTGTTGTAGTTTTGCTTTCATTTCAAATTAATGTATTGGGATCATTGAATAGATGTTTTTCTCTTGACTTGGGAAAATTCTAAATTTGATCAGTAAATCATCTGTTGTCACAATTCTTATTAGTTTGCATCTTGCAAATTAAGTTAGTTGTAGACAGTAATGGCTACTTCATGAATGAAAGCTCATAGATCTCCATGACTGTGCTTGGTGTCAAAAATAGGAGCTATTGAAGCTTTAAGTTGTAAATGATCATGGACAACCAACAATTAAGGGTATGAAATTGGAGAAATTCTCTGTCCTCAGTGCTGGCTGAACCCAGCATGAGATTGCAAAACACAAGGCTGAAACTTTCGCGACCATCCTTAGATAGAAGGACCAAGTGGATTATCAATCTTGCTCTCCTCCTAAGGCCACAAACATCAAAGATGCCTGTATTCAGCCAATTGATTGATATGATATTGATATTGACATGATATCAAGAAATGGCTGAATATACTGGAAGTTGCAACGGATTTGGATCTAGCAACATCCTGGCTATGACATTGTGCTCCAAATTTAAGCATGTCTCTAACCAAGCTTTTTAAAGATAGCTACAAGGTGGAAAATTATGCACGTGCTTCCTATCCACAAAGAGCAGGACAAATCTGATCCAGCCATTTGCCAGTCTATAAGTGTATTTGCCATGATAAGCAAGTCATATGATTAGGGATACTTTACCATTACAATAAAAGAAGAAAAAATGCAGATGATGGAGATCTGAAAGACAAACAAAAATTGCTGGAGGAACGCAGCAGGTCGAGCAGCACCTGTGAAGAGAAAACAGAGTTAACATTTTGAGTCCTGTGACCTTTTTTTCAGAACATCACTTTACCAATGATTTGCTAGTATCAAATTGGTTGTGTCTGGACTACTTGGCTCCTGATCTGATTACAGCCTTGGTTTAAACATAGATAAAGGGGCTGAATTCCAGTGAAAGTGAACTGACCTTGATTTCAAGGGTATATTTGTGTTGTGTGGTATTGAGGATCCCCAATAAAATCAAAATTATTGGAGATGGGGTTAAACTGTCCACTGGCAGGCAAGTGTAAGCACAAAGGAAGATGGTGTAGATGTTGGAGGTCAGTTATTTTTTCATTCATGGGACATAAGTATCTGTATTGACATTAGCATTCATTGCCTATCCCTAAATGAGAAATTGATGGTGAGCAGCTGCAGTCCTTGTGTATGCCCACAGTGTAATACGGTCAGGAATTCTAAGATTTTGATAGCGTGACAATGAAGAAAAGGCAATATAGTTCTAACTTAGGAACTTCAGGTTGTAGGCAGCGGCTCACTATTACCACCTCAAGAGCATTAGAAATGGGCAATAAATGCCAGCCTTGATGCTCGCATTCTATGCATGAATACATTTTTTTTTAAAAAATTGCAGCTGTTCAGTTATGATCATAGAAATTCTTGTCAAAATATTGATGATTATGTGATAGCAGCAACTGTGTGAGATGAGTTGGATAACCAGACAACATGATGGGAAGATAACATGGTAAAAAAAAATTAGGTCAAAAGCAGAGTGTTTCATACACTGCATTTCCTGGCACAGGTCTGTAAGTTAGGTACTGAATCTATAATTTTTATTTAGCTGAGGCTATGAAACCTATATGCTTTCAGCTGCTTTCTGACGTCTAATGGAAACGCATCAATGAGACATGTTGAACTGTGTCCATGCTGTAAATGTTTATTCACAAGAACAACTCTGTACCTTGAAAGAAATCGAAAACAGTAACTATTATGCTGTTATCAGATTTTCTTGGTGTTGGGGTCAGTTTTGATGTATGTTTTGAGAAATGGGCATCTAAGTATACTGGAACAAGAACTCCTGGATTGAAAGAGGGTGGTGAGAAGGAATTAGGCCTGCAGGAGTGCAAGGATCTGGGCTGGAACTGATTGATTAGATCTCCATAATATAGCCCATGGTTCTGTGCAACTGTTAGAAGGCATTCTTTACTTTCACCTTTAACCACTTCACTGACCTTTGTTATTCATTGGTGTGGGTGTTTATATTATGCTACTGTGCGGTATAGGTTCAATACCACATCTGTTAGCAGGTGGATCACCGTTTCTAATGCAAAGAAATGAAAACAACTCGTTTATGTAGCATTTCTCATCCCCTCTGGATGTTCCAAAGTCCTTCACAGCCAATGAGCTTCTTTTTAATTGCAGTGCCTTTTGCCATATACTGCTGTAAGTTAGCAGCGGGGGTGGGACACTGAATATCTTGTGCTTGCCTTAACAGGAGAATTTCCTAACCTGTACAACTACCCAGACCTCACATATAACCCTTCATTTTCTATGAGGAATGCATAAGGTGGTGCCAGTTTCACTGGGATTTTTTTTTCTCCTCTGTAAAACAAATCCAAAAGTTATGCATTTATTTCAGTTTATAAATAAAGCAGTTTTTTGAAAGTTCTCGCTATATATAGCATGAAGAGAGGAAGGTGGGAATAAAGGAGAAGAACAATTCTGGGGAATGTAGCATAGTTCAACTTTTTGTAACAAGTATCATCCAGAGCTGGCTTTCAAGTGTCTGTTAATATAAACTACTGACAGACCTGATCATTTGTTATTATTATTTCAGGCCTTTTCATGTTTGTTTACTTAGGATAGATTAGACATGCTGAACGTATGATTCCAATATCTAACCATGTCTGATGAGTGCCCAAGCAAACCTGTGAAATATATTTTGTGTTATTTGTTGTGTGAATTTTTTGTAAGGTTGATCTTTTCAAAGAGAGTTTACTCACCCTCGCTTCAAATAATGAGGAACTAAGAAATCTTGCTAATGGAGATGAAGGAATTAGAGGTAAAAGAAATTTAATCCAGCAGAACTCAATTCTTAGCAATAACTTATCATTCAACTCTTATTGAGTTCCCTTTGGTCAAGTCTTTTTAAAAACCACTAGTTATACGATGTTTGTGATTATAAATCATAAAATGCAAATACACAATTACAAACACGATGGTAAGTGTTGCATAATTATGATAATATTACATCTCTGGTGGAAGGTGTCTGCTGGAAACCAAGCCCCACTACTCAACGAGCCATACTAAGGGTGGAAGTGTCTTATTTCATTGCCAGAATGGTCAATTAGTTTTTCAGTATTATTTTTCACTAAAATGAAAGAGACTTTCACCAGTCAGGTTTCTTCAGTCAGCTGGAAAAGAACTTTATTTATTAATGACAAGCTTATGCTTTAGCCAGGAGTCCATCTGACCAACTATGTAACATAAAGTATATCCATATTAATCCCAAACATACAGACTATCATACATAGACAGGACAAAATGACAGTTCCAGAGAGCAATTACGAGTGGAAAAATAGGGAAACACACTGTTGATCAAGAGTCGAAACTAAAATGGTAGAATAAAGTGAGTTTCTCAGTTCCTTCGATTTCTTGTTGATGAGATAATGTTGCTGTCAGCTGCCATGTGAGGAAAGACCCTCCGCTTGTGTAACAGGTCAGTTAGACATAGGTCTTACAATAACAGGTCAGTCTTTAGACTTTATGATGAGACCAGAAAGATTCATTCTTGGAGCTTTCTCTCCTTTTCAGGATATACCACACTGAGAGATTTCATCAATTGGCTTTCTTCAGGGATTATATTATTCCCACTGAGAAGGAGAGAGAAAGCGAGCAAGAGGCAGAAAGAATTGCATTGCTCCTGTGCAAATCTCTCCACAAATGAACAAATCCCAAACTTTGTGGCAAATTTGAAACCAAAAGTGCAGATGCTGTGGCTAGGCAATCTTCATCATGAGCCCCTCCAATACCCAGTCTGTTTTTCCAGCACTTCTGGACTGTTGAACATTCTCATCCTGCCTTTAAAACTTCTTTTCTCCTATATCACCTGGCTTTTGACCTTTTGTATTCCAAAGAAAAAGTCACATGGTAAATCCCTTCAAACCAGGAATGATGAAGATTTTCCATTTTTCATACATGTGGATGTGGTTCCAACAATAATATCTGACAGAAATTATTTACCTGTTATTTTTAATGTTTTTTTAACACCATTGTTTTAATATCTCATTGTGAATTATGACCTAAATTATGTGTACTGTTAAAATTCTAAATAAGGTTTTGGAGTAGATCTGTAGCTCGGGTTGTGGGTGTTGAGGTTGGTTGGCTCACCGAGCTGTTTTGTTGTTCCGCAGACGTTTTGTTACCGTGCTGGGTAACATCCTCAGTGCAGCCTCTGATGAAGCGTCGGTGTGTTTTCCCGCCTGGCTTTTAAACTCTGGGGTCCATTGCGATGGATTACCTCACTTCCGGGTTTCCTCCGCAGTGGAATGTATATGGGGTCGAGTTCAATGTGTTTATTAATAGCACGCTTCATGGAATGCCATGCTTCCACGAATTCTCATGCTTGTCTCTGCCTAGCCTGTCCCAGGATCTTGGTGTTGTCCCAATCGAAGTCGTGGTTCTCCTTGTCCATGTGGATTGAGATGAGTGAGTATTGATCGTGTCTTTTTGTAGCCAGTTGGTGTTCATGTACTCTTGTTGTTAGTTTCCTTCCTGTTTGTCCGATGTAGTGTTTCTCACAGTCTCTGCAGGGGATCTTGTAGATGACATTGGTCCTGTCCATGGTGGAGAGTGGGTCTTTAGTTCGAGTGAGCACTTGTAGGGTTGATGTGGGTTTGTGGGCCACTCTGATGCCCGGTGGTTGTAGAAGTCTTGTGGGGAGTTCTGACATATTCCTGATGTAGGGTAGTGCAATGAGTGTGTCGGGGTGTGTAGAATCTTTCTGATGCTGTTCCTGTAGGCATCTCCTGTAGCCATATCCATTATCCTTGAACACTTGGAAGAGGTATTCCTCCTCCTCTTGGTGTAGTTCTATGTTGCTGCAGTGTGTTGTTGCCCTTTTGAATAGCGTTCGCACGCAGCTTTGTTTGTGTGTGCTGGGATGGTTACTATTGAAGTTCAATACCTGGTCTGTGTGTGTGACTTTACGGTGTACTTGCGTTTGCAGTTCCCCATTTGTCTTGCGCTCTACCATGACGTCCAGGAATGGCAGTTGTTTGTTCTTCTCCTCCGCTCTGGTGAATTTTATTCCGGTGAGGGCGTTGTTAATGAGTTTGTGTGTCTCTTCTAATTTGGTCCGTTTAATGATGACAAAGGTGTCG
Source organism: Ginglymostoma cirratum (assembly GCA_024137785.1). Lineage (NCBI taxonomy): Eukaryota > Metazoa > Chordata > Chondrichthyes > Orectolobiformes > Ginglymostomatidae > Ginglymostoma > Ginglymostoma cirratum. The sequence continues at coordinate 9,499,669 of JAHRHZ010000095.1, read as the reverse complement.
TCTACGTAGCGTATCCATAGTTTAGGTTGGATTTGCAGAAGGGCAGTCCTTTGCAGTCTTTGCATCACTGCTTCTGCTATGAGTCCGGAGATAGGTGATCCCATGGGTGTCCCGTTGATTTGCTCGTATGTTTGGCCGTTGAAGGTGAAGTGGGTGGTCAGGCATAGGTTCAGTAGTTTAGGCATGTTGTCCTTGGAGATGGTTTCACTGGGGTCGTGTTCTTGTTCAAGTAGTATTATCATTGTTTCCCTTGCTAGTGGTATGTCTATTGACGTGAATAGGGCAGTGACATCAAACAAAATCATGGTCTCTTCGTCCTCTGTCTTTATGTCTTTGATGGAGTTGAGGAATTTTTGGGCTGAGTGGATGGAGTGGGGTGATTTGTTGACTAGATGCTTGAGTCTTCTTTGTAGTTCTCTGGCTAATTTGTGCGATGAAGGGCCTGGTAGGGAGACTATGGGTCTGAGGGGGCTTTCCGGCTTGTGCACTTTAGGGAGGCCGTAGAATCGGGGTGTGTTGTTTCCTTCGGGTTTCATTCTTAAGAAGTCTGATTTGTGGATCTGTCCTGTTTGTTTACGTCTTTGTAGCGTGTATAGGATATTGTTGCCTAGTTGTGGTGTCGGGTCAGTTTGTACTGGCCGGTATGTGTTCTCGTCGGCGAGCAGTCCTTGCGCTTTGGAGATGTAGTTCCTTTTTATTCATTATCAGTTTCATGCTCCCTTTGTCTGCAGGTAATATAGTGATGCTGTTGTCCTTCTTTAATCTGTCCAGGCTTGTCTTTCCCGTGTGTTGAAGGTGTTTGAGCCCCCTCTTTCTGGTTAGTGTTGGGACTACGGTCTGTCTTATAGTTTGTTGTGTTTCTTTGTTGATATTGTTGGTCTTGAGTGTGGCTTCCAGTGTAGCTAGCCATTCCGTATTGTTGGCGTCCCTGTAGTTGTAGTTCAGTCCCCGGGTGAGAACGGCTTTTTCCGCGTCTGTCAGTTTCCTGTCGGAGAGGTTCCTTATCTCTGTGTCAGTTCTGTTGTTGTCACTTTTGTGGGTAAGTGTGGTTAGCCTGTCTTGCAGGGTCTGTCTTTTCTTGGCTCACGAGAATTCCTGGAAGCATGGTACTCCAGGAAGCAGGCTATTAATAAACACGTTGAACTCGACCCCATATACATTCCACTGCGGAGGAAACCCGGAAGTGAGGCAATCCATCGCAACGGACCCCAGAGTTTAAAAACCAGGCGGGAAAACACACCGACGCTTCACCAGAGGCTGCACTGAGGATGTTACCCAGCACGGTAACAAAACGTCTGCGGAACAACAAAACAGCTCGGCGAGCCAACCCACCTCAAAATTCTAAATAATATAAAATTATTATTTCAATTATTATTCATCTTTTTTTTGAACACATTGTTTGAATTTCACAAGAAGTGCCACGCATTTTGTTGTTCATGGGAAGTGTTGACTGACACAGATGGTAGAGACTTCAGATACAGAAATCTTGCGTAGAGTTCTATAATTGGAGGCAATAGTTTCATCAGATGCTGACTTAGCATCCTGCACTCTGATCACCAACAATAGTGTGGCAGTTCAGTCTATCTTTGGCACTGAGGATAGATTGGCTATCTTCTTACCAATTTTTACTCTTACTCAAACCCCTTCTATATTCTTTCACGCACACACCCATTTTAGATTTATAGTTAGATGTGTGAGCTAGTACAAATAACACAATAACAGTCATATTTTGAGCAGGAAATATTTTTGGTCTAATTGGCATTTGCTTTCAGACTTCTAAGTGGAATTAATAGTCATGTCTGCATTTTGTCATTGAAAATCCTTTTGAAAATATGCCACTTTCAACCACCTCTACTATAACCTAATCCATAATATGTTTTCCCCTTAATAAAAAGAAGTTGCAAACGTTTGAAAGTGGAGTTCAGAAATTATCCAATGTTTTGTCCATTTGGATCTAAACAGTTGTGATGTCTCATTTATTGTGATATACATACTTCTCATCCACCTTGAGTCAAGCAGAAACAAACCAATTAGGGAGAAAAAGATTAGAAAAGTTCTTCATGAGCCTCTTGGTTGATTGAAGTTTGTTCTTGAGATCAGCTGGTTTTGGTACAGTGTTAGCGCTCCAATCTTTGGACCAGGAGGTTCAGCTTCAAATCGGAGAAGGTGATCAATGCCCTAGTCAGAAACCACACCGGCTATCACTTGTCGAAATACAGCAAATGAACATTCATTGTACAAAATGGCAACCTGTTCCATAGATCCACGATTCTCCGAGAAAACAGATTATTGTGTAAAATTCAATCAAATTACTGCTAAGTCTATGCTTCCACTAGATGTAAATATTCAAACTGATTGCATAAATGAGGTGTTTTGAACTCAAAATTAGTTGTCTGGTTCTCCTTTACTCCATTTCTAATGTCTCAATATGTCCCACCACGTAAGGAAAAGATGCTGGACATAGCATTCTAACAGAGGCCTCATCAGGATGATACACAGAACAAAATGGTTTGCTTTGTTTTATCCTGATTTGCCTTGTGAATACAGCTTGGAAATAGAACATAGAACATAGAACATAGAACATAGAACATTACAGCGCCATACAGGCCCTTCGGCCCTCGATGTTGCGCCAACCTGTGAAACCAATTTGAACCCATCTAACCTACAGTATTCCATTATCATCCATATGTTTATCCAACGACCATTTAAATGCCTTTAAAGTTGGCGAGTCTACGACTGCTGCAGGCAAGGCATTCCACGCTCTTACTACTCTCTGAGTAAAGAATCTACCTCTGACATCTGTCCTATATCTATCACTCCTCAATTTAAAGCTATGTCCCCTCGTGCTAGCCGTCACCATCCGAGGAAAAAGGATCTCACAGTCCACCCTATCTAATCCTCTGATCATCTTGTATGTCTCTATTAAGTCACCTCTTAACCTTCTTCTCTCTAATGAAAACAGCCTCAAGCCCCTCAGCCTTTCCTCATAAGACCTTCCCTCCAAACCAGGCAACATCCTGGTAAATCTCCTCTGCACCCTTTCCAATGCTTCCACATCCTTCCTATAATGCGGTGACCAGAACTGTACGCAATACTCCAAGTGCGGCCACACCGGAGTTTTGTACAGCTGCAACATGACCTCACGGCTCCGAAACTCAATCCCTCTACCAATAAAACCTAACACACTGTACGCCTTCCTAACAACCCTATCTACCTGGGTGGCAACTTTCAGGGATCTATGCAATTTAGCTATAACTTGATTGTTTTTCATGTTTGATGCTATAATATCCATATCTCCTTCCTTCACCGTAATGAATTGAAAATTGCCTTGTGCATGTTGACAATTTAAGGATACTTATTCCATGTGCCAGCAAAGGAAATAGAGAAGGGAGAATTTAAATCTCCATGGGGGAATTTAATGGTTTCCTATTGATGAGTACATAACATGGGTGTGGTTCAGTCAATACATGAACCTTTGGAGTTGTTCTTTTTCTATGGAGCTGGTACAACGTCATCAACAGATACACGTTCTCTGATCTGGTCATGATGCACCTTTGTCTTGGCTTTCAGATTGATAAGTTGAGGAATTTTCCATCTGATTCTGTGTGTGCAGATAAACATCTTCCATGTGGTCAGGAAAAGCGTAGTTTTGGAAGACAGGGAAACAAGATTACTAGACAGCGCAGGTGCTAAGACCAACCTGTTCCAACCCATTTTTGATCTCTCAATTGTTAGATGTAGAACTGTCAAACTGAATGATGCTGTGCATGTTCTAATGGAAGGACTGTACGAGACAGTGAAGTTGGGAGGACAGACAATTTTCTGTAGTATCTGGTAGAAAGATCCACAAGGGCAAGCTAGAGCGGTGAATGCTGCTTTCTGTGCTTCTTAAGAAGCTGACTCAGGGAGAAGATTGAGTTTACGGTGAGTCTGTTTGCTCTGAAGCCACATTGCGTCTCTGAGTATATTCTGTTGATTGGTTGATGGAACATCATTAGAATGTCTCTGGCAAAAGTCTTTGCAATGTCACAGAAGAATGGGATGCTGCTGAAGTTGATGCAATCCCCTTTATTGCCTTTGCTCTTGTATAGTATGATAATGTTTTGACAAGCATGCCCTGTGTGACAGAGGTCTAGCAAAGGAAGGGTGGTCCTGGAAATATGGCAGCAGACAGGTTCTACCATACTTGAGTGGCTCAGCTGGTATTCTCTTCTTCACTGCTGGGGGTCAATTACCCTTTTAAACTCAAATAATGAGTGCTCAACGAGGATTCTGTATGATAGAAATCAGTTTTTTTTTATGTCCAAATAAATACTTTAAGAAAAATATAATCGACAATGTTCATTTTACACAATGATAAAATCTACCGACTTTATAGGATGACATGCAATGTTCCTGTAGGTTAAAAATTAAAGTTTAAGATGAAAGCAGAAAGGTGACAGGGGAAGGTGGTGAATTAAGGAGATCCTTTCTGTTAAGATGACTGGAAGCAATGTTGCCCTTTTTGAATAAGAAGGATATGTTTGAGAAAGGAAGGTTTCAAGCGACATAATGTTGGTTAAAATGTAGGAAACAGCAGTGTAAATTAAACTCTGCTATTCAGTTGGGGCATCTTTTTGTCCCAATAAATCAGTTTGAGTTTTAAACAGTCGAAAAACTTGCTTTTATTTTAAACACACATGATTAATGAACAAAAATTTCAAAATTCAGGAGCAGCAGACTTTTATTCCCTCTGTGCGTGAGTTGAAAAAAAAAGAAAAATATGGCACCATAATTATTCAGAGCGAATCAAAGGATTGTATGTTGAGATGTTGAGTACCAATGGGAATTTCAGAGGTGAAATCTGAATTAATGCAGATACACTTCAAAGAGAAAGATGCCAAGTGATGGATAAACCAAAAGTTGAAAAGCTGAATAAAAATAATGAAGCAATGATGGATAAATTTAAAGAATACTATTGCTAATTATCTGTTGAAACTCTCAGACAATGGCGTTATTTTTGACCAAAAATTACAAAGGATGAAACTAATTGATATTTTCTTCAGTCTATTACTTATGTGGCTTAAGGACAGATGGGATAAACCTGTTTATTGTCTCATCACAATTTGTTGAGGGGTTATCTAATTGAGGGAATCGACAGTATAGTCACAGGGCTTCTGTTTATTTCGGTGGTGGAATCCAGAACTAAGGGTATAATCTTAAAATTGGAGCTGTGGCATTTAGAAGTGAGATCAGGAAGTAGTCTTTCACACAGAACTCAAGACTGGGCTTTCATGAGGTGCTGTAGGCCATCAATAGCAGCAGAGTTGTATTCCAGGACAATCTGCAATCTCATGGCCTAGAAATTTCCCCCACTTAACTACTACCATCAAGTCAGGGATCAACCCTGGTTCAATGGAGATTGCAGGAGGGCATGCCAGGACCAGACATACCTAAAAATAAGGTGTCAAGATGGTGAAGCTACCAAACAGGACTACTTGCGTGCTAAGCAGCACAATCAGCAAGTAACTTGTTTTGATTTATTGTCACGTGTACATAAGTACAGTGAAAAGCTTTGCGAGCAATACTGGCAGATCATAGTAGGCAAGGAAATACAGATCATAGGGCGAAATAAAAAAATTGGACAGAGTAAGGCATACAGTATACACCGCACAGGATGTGCGCTAGGCTAAATCAACATTAACAAGATCAGCATTATTTGAAGTTAGAGAGTCCATTCATCAGACTAATAATGGCAGGGAAAAAGCTGTTCTTGAACCTACTGGTCCATGTGTTCAAGCTTCTGTATCTTCTGCCTGACAGAAGAGATTGTAGGAGAGCATTACCGGAGTGTGCATAGCCCTTTGATGATGATGGCAGCCTTTCCGCGGCAAAGAGACATGTATATGGAGTCCGTGGATGAGAGGTTGGTTTCCCTGGTGGTCCAGGCTATGTACACCACCTTCTGTAGTTTCTTATGGTCCTTGGCAGAGCAGTTGCTGCCCCAGGCTGTTATGCACCTCGACAGTATGTTTTCAGTGGTGCATCTGTAAAAGTTGGTGAGCGTCCATGTCGACATGCCAAATTTCCTGAGCCGCCTGAGGAAGAAGAGGCATTGTTGTGCCTTCTTGAACATCACATTCTCGTGGGAAATCTAGGACAGGTTGTCGGTTATTGTCTTCCGCTCCATTGACTTAGGTGGAGCCATGTTCTCGTCCTTTCTTTCTGAAGTCAATGATCAGTTCTTTAGTTTTCCTGACATTGAGAAAGAAGTTGTTGTCATTGCAGCACGTCACCAAGCCCTCTATCTCCTTTCTGTATTCTGACTCATAGTTGTTTGGTATCCATCCTACCACAGTGGTGCGTTTGCAAACTTGTAGATGGCGTTTGTTCAGAATTTGGCAACACAGTCTTAGGTGTACATGGAGTACAGTACGAGGCTCAAATGCATCCATGGGGGCTCCAGTGTTGAGTGTTATTGTGGAAGAGATCGGATGTCTGCACCTGAGACAGAGCTAAGTGATTCCACAACCAAAGGTACAGATCTAAGTTCTGCAGTTCCGCCACTTCCAGTTCCTAATGATGATGGATGATTAAACAACTTACTGGTGGAGGAGGCTGCACAATATCCCCACCCCCAGCATTTGCAGCAACGTTCAGCCAGAAGTGGCAAGTGGTTGATTCATCTTAATCTCTCCAGTGGTCACCAGCATTCCCAGACACCAGCCTTCAGCCAATTTGATTCACTCTATGTGATATTAATAAATGATTGGAGATGCTGGATACTGCAAATGCTGTGGGCCCTGACAATATTCAGCATTAGTGCTGAAGACCTGAGCTCCAGAACTTGCCAGTCTCCTAGCCAAGCTCTTCCCGTACAGTTGCAACACTGGCATCTACCCAACAATGTGGAAAATTGCTCAGGTATGCCCTGTACACAAAAAGCAGGGCAATTCCAACCCAGCCAGTTACCACCCTATCAGCTTACTCTCAATCATCAGTAAAGTGATAGAAGGCATCATTAACAGTACTGTCAAGCAGCACTTGCTCAGTAATAACCTGCTCGGTGATGTCCAGTTTGGGTACTGCCAAGGCCACTCAGCTCCTGAGATAACAAGGTGTAGAGCTGGATGAACACAGCAGGCCAAGCAGCATCAGAGGAGCAGGAAAGTTGACGTTTCGGGCCTAGGCCCTTCTTCAGAAACTTCTTCAGTTTTGGGTCTAGGCCTGAAACGTCAGCTTTCCTGCTCCTCTGATGCTGCTTGGCCTGCTGTGTTCATCCAGCTGTACACCTTGTTATCTCAGATTCTCCAGCATCTGCAGTTTCTATTATCTCTGAAACAATTTTTACGCCTACTCAGCTCCTGACCTTGCTACAGCATTGGTGCAAATATGGACAAAAGAGCTGAACTCCAGAGGTGAGGTGGGACTGACAGGCTTTGACATCAAGGCAGCTTTCAACTGAGCGTGGCATCAACGAGCCATAACAAAACTCGAATCAATGGGTGTCGGAGGGCAAACTCTGCAGATTGGAGTCAGAACTGGTACAGAGGAAGATGGTCATGGTTATTGGGGGTCAGTCATCTCATTTACAGGAAGTTTCTGCAGGAGTTCCTCAGAGTAATGTTCTGAGCCAACCATCTTGGGCTGCTTCATCAATGACCTTCCCTCCATCATGTGGTCAGAAGTGGGGATGTTCGCTGATGATTCATTGTGCCATGTTCAACACCATTTGCAATTCCTTAGATACTGAAGCAGTCCGGGTTCAACAAGACCTGGATAATATGCAGGTTTGGGCTGACAAGTGGCAAGTAACATTTGTGCCTCATAAATGCCAAGCTATAAACACAGTGGCTACAAGAGCAGGTCAGAGGCTAGGAACACTGCAGCAACCTTACTCACCTCCTGACTCCTCAAAGCCTGTGCATCATCGACAAGATGCAAGTCAGGAGTGAGATCGAATACTTTCCACTTGCCTGGATGGGTCCATCTCCAACAGCACTCAAGAAGCTCGACACCATCCAGGACAAAGCAACCCGCTTGATTGACACTACATCCATAAGCATCCACTTACACCACCACTGATGTTCAGTAGCATCATTGTGTACTATCTACAAGATGTGCTGTAGAAATTCACCAAAGATCCTCAGACTGCATTTTCCAAACCTACAATCAGTTTCATCTAGAAAGGCAAGGGCAGCATGGGAACACCACAATCTTCAAGTTACTCATCATCCTGATTTGGATACATATTGCTATTGCTGAGTCAAAATTTTGGAATTCCCCCTCTAAGTGTTCAACCCGTAGCAGGTGGATTGCAGCAGTTCAAGAAGGCAGCTCACCACCACTTTCTCAAGGGCAGCTAGGGATGGGCAATAAATGCTGGCCAGCCAGCGACACCACTTCCACGAATGAAATAAAAAAACGTATTAGAAATCAGGAACTTTTACTCAGTGTTATGAATGCTGGGTCAATTTAAATTTCCAAGACTGAGATTGATAGATTTTTGGTATGCTGGGTTGAAGTATCTTATCAAATGGTGGGGGGGTAAGCGGGATGGATGTACAGATCAATCATGATCTAATTGAAAGGGCTTGATGACTTCAGTGGCCTTTTTCTATTCTTCTAAAGACTGACCTATTTCATTTTAAAGGTAACTTGGTGACGAAGTTGGTTGTCAACAGGGTGTACAATTGATCCATGTGAATTAAGGATTTCTGGCTGTTGTCTTCATGTGTATTGAGTTGTCTGTCTCAGTTAGACTGGCTTAGAGTGACTACAGTTAACGTCAGCTCACCTGAAATAGCAATGCGAGAAAATTAAACATAGGTTGGGATTTTTCATTTTGAAATTCAAGTTAAATGTGTTGGATGGCATCTTATCTGCCAATGCCAGGGCAGGTTATCTCATGCCACCATAAGCTTTGCAGATCATTATCTACACCAGCAAGGTGTTGCATAGGTTATACAGTGAATCACAAGACTAGAATGCAGAAAGTTCTCACCATTGTTGGGATCTTTTGATGTGGAAGGTTCTAGTGCAATATTTATAAAGCACCTGGACGTCATTTCAGACATTGTAAGCCAGAAACATCCCCTCAACCTCTTGTGGCTCCATCCTGGGCCTCCTGCAATGCCACAATGATGCCACCCGAAGGCTGCAGGAACAGCAAATCATATTCAGCCTGGGAACCCTGCAGCCTAATGGTATCAATGTGGATTTCACAAGCTTCAAAATCTCCCCTCCCCCAACCGCATCCCAAAACCAGCCCAGCTCGTCCCCGCCTCCCTAACCTGTTCTTCCTCTCACCTATCCCCTCCTCCCACCTCAAGCCACAACCCCATCTCCTATCTACTAACCTCATCCCGCCCCCTTGACCTGTCCGTCCTCCTTGGACTGACCTATCTCCTCCCTACCGCCCCACCTACACTCACCTTTACTGGCTCCATCCCCGCCTGTTTGACTTGTCTGCCTCCTTTCCACCTATCCTCTCCTCTATCCATCTTCTATCCACCTCCCCCTCTCTCCCTATTTATTTCAGAACCCTCTTTCCCTCTTTCTGATGAAGGGTCTAGGCCCAAAATGTCAAGCTTTCCTGCTCCTATGATGCTGCTTGGCCTGCTGTGTTCATCCAGCTCCACACCTTGTTATCTCGGATTCTCCAGCATCTGCAGTACCTTTTACCTAACGATAAACCTGCACTGCCAGCAGCCTCAATGACACCATATATTGCCCCTAAAGACCCTCTGGACTGGAAATGGCCCAACTGACTGTGACAATACCCTGTGACTGACTGGAGTCCACCTTCACCCCACTCAGCATGTCTCCCTTTTCACATATTGCTATATTCTTCATTCATATATAGTATGTTTACTGCATAGGTTGCTAACATACACACCCTCTAATGCAACGCCGTGCTATATAGTGACATCTACCCCCGCCGCAGCTTCACATTGACTCTTCCTTGTTTCCTACAGCCACATTCTCCTGCCTTTCCTTATGTCTGAAAGTTTGTCTTTCATCCATGTGAGCTCCTTTGCTTTATGCACTCAAGCTTTTTGTTTAGTTACAAGTTGCCTGCCTTTTCTTTCTGTGCTAAAGCACCACTGTGCAAGAAAAGCTGCTGCCTGACTATACCCAATAAAGTACCAGCTGACACTAGTACATTGGCATTTTCCAGTTTGGTGTAGCAATGGTCCATAGGCAGATTGTGTCTTGGTAAATGGAGGTGACTACTATAGTTGCAGAGGTTCCAACACAAATGAAGAGAAGGAGCATTTCAGAGGTGTCAGTGGAGATAGTGTAAACCAGGTACCCATCCGACTGGAGGTAGACAAAGTCACCAGCCATGTGGTGATGTACACAGCAGATAAATTATCGAGTATCTTGATAGGCAGAAGTTGATTGTGAAAGTTAACTGTGGTAAGTCGCATAATTAATGAGATGCAAATGTATATGAATAAGCATCTTGTCATAAAACAATCTTACCATCAAAGGAGGAAGGACCTAAGTGCAAAAGTTCATTTCAGTGAACATTTGATTTTGGAGTCATGCCCAAATATCTCCTTAGGCTGCCATTTTTCTCAGTACCTGTGGGAGTGGGATATCACATTCAAAGCTCCCACTCCTCATCCCAGTTGATCAATATATCTTTTGGTGAGCACAGTCACAGTTTAAGGGTACAGAGTAGGCCATTTCTAACTGTGGTGAGGAGAAACCTCTTCACCCAGAGAGTAGTGAGACTGCAGAATTCTGTGGTTGAGGCCAAAACTTTGATTTTTTTGATGAGTTAGACTTAGTTCTTGAAGCTAAAGGTATCAAAGCATGTGGGGAGAAAGCGGGAACAGGGTACTGAGTTTGTTGATCAGCCATGATGATATTGAATGACAGAACAGCTCAAAGGACCAGGTGGTCTACTCCTGCTCCTATTTTGTTATCAGTTTCTATATATGTGGATTGTCAATGATAATAAAATTGGCAAGGCTGGAATTCCTATCAACACTCATTGCTTAGGTGAACAATGACAGCTCAACAAGATAGCAGTCAGCACCACAACTGTACTTGAGTATAAATCAATGTTTAAATTGGCCTAGATTTTCAATAGAAATAATAGTGAAATACGTCAGACAGTAATTTCCAGGGACCACACATGCGCACTTATAATAGTGGAAATCAGAAAATTGCCCTGCCCCTCCAGAAGCTGCATTAATGTCAGTATCTTTCTAATAGACTTGACATTGAAACACATAGAACAGCATGTGATTGTTAGTACTTGTCTTGCTTACTTGTGTCTGTCTCCTTGAATTCTATGTTTGTTTTTCTCTTATTTCACTTGTGCATGTATTAATTATTCTCACTTAAACTTTCAGGTTTAGACTGCAAAACTAAATAAGGATTCTTTAATTTGATTAAATAAGGAAAGGTATAAAAGTTTGCCTTATTCATAGACATCCCACAGCCTGAGTAGATGGTGCTGTATCAAAATGGCTCGTGAATCAGTGCAAATCATAATGCAATACTGTGGAAAAGATCTGTGAACAAACATATGAAACAAACAGCCGATGCTTTCTGTTTGCTGCTGCGGGCAAATTCTGACCCAATATCTTAAGGAGATAGTGAAGACAGAGGGGGAAACTGGAAGGAAAAGTTTTTTAAGAATACTATTTGCTGCTTTGACATGATCAAGCTATAAACAGAGAAATGAGAAATGATTTCGGGATTAACAGTGTCAAATAAAGTGAACATAACTGTAAAAGAAAGCTGTCAAAGATCTTTGAAGTAATAAGTTGTGACCCTACGATGAGTTGGAATCATTGAAATGGCCCAACAAAAACTGCTTTTTCCAATAATCATGGCTGAATTTTGAACATCTGACATTGGCTGTAAAGCGCTTTGAGACAGCTTGAGGTTGTAAAAAGTGCAACATAAATTCAAATCTTTTTCTGTTTAAAATGTGAACTTGTTCTGACCCTTATTTTTGGAGTGTTCAATCCCTTTTGGATCTCTCCCCATCACCATATCCCCCGCCCCCATCATATACACACTTATCAACTAGCTAAGTGATGTATTCACAATTATTGCCAATACTCTTTTGAGCTGAAGTCAAGTAGTTCTGTGAGTCTTTCCTCCTCTTTGAGGGCGAGTTCTTAATTTTTGTTCAGATGCCACTGCTTGAAGAAAGCTAATAAACTGCTGTGCCAAACAGCTGATGTTGAAATGTAATAAGGATGTCCAGTTGAATAAACAGATGCGTGTTAATGTAATGATGCATGAAATTGCTGCTTATGTTTTCTATATTAAAATGGGCTGGAGACTGCTTATTTTTGTACTTTACTCACTCGCTTGTCAGCTCTTCGATGGACCTCAAACAGCATGGCCCAAGGCAACTTCCCCCCAAAAGTCTGACACTTACATCTGGAGCTTGTTTGGAGAGATAGTGAGAGAATATTTTTCCGATTTATTTTTTCCATGATTTAGCAAATCTCTGCTTGCCAATGTGCTTTATGTCTTGATCAAGGTTTGAATTCAACTTCTAACAACTGCCTTGGCTCCATGTTGGCACTCCCCCACCTATTTGTCAGAATATTGGAGCATCAAGCCTTAACATCAGAAAATTGAGGATATAATATGGCACTGAAGTGCTGTCCCAGGTTGACGGGGTGCTGAACTGTCAGAGGTGCCATAGTTTGGATGGGACACCAAACTTAAATACACCTTTCCATCTCACTATTCAAAGAAAACCAGAGGCTGCTTCACTTTTCTGAGCCAATATTTGTAGAATTCCATATGTGTGTAATGCTCTAATGACTATTTATTCCAATTTCCTTAAAACTTCTTACAAGTTATTTCAAGTTGATAATGATTTCTGTATGAATCACAAAGCCTGAGAATGCAGTTTGCCGCCTCATGACCTTTTAAAAATTCTCCTCTTTGACCTAAATATATTGCATTCAATCTTTATTACCTATTTTTAAGAATTAACTGGAAAGGGTGTACCAATAATTGTGCCCCACTACTCCATAAGCCATCACACAATATATATATGTATAACATACCAATGAAATCACTGAAGTGATAATCTTTGTCTAACTGACTGCTATTCAGTACAAAATAACTCATATCAGCTTCAGTCAGTAACAGAAAATTACCTCTTTGTTGTAACATACAACCTTAACAAGACCAGGGAGAAAGAAAGGACTTGTATCACTAGGCAACTTAACTTGTGCCCTTGAACCCCTCAAGTATACACTTTGAATCATAATTTAAATAGACAAAAGACAAGTGGTTTGACACATATACTATGGCGGAAAAATAATATAGGCAGGGTAAACAAAATTCTAAAGGTCAAAAGTCCAGATTTCAGGAGTGGATTAAATTGCCTCGCGTTCTTTTGTAATTTCTAGTGCTGATGACATACTGGACAAACAGGAGGCTGGAAGAACACAGCAGGCCAGGCGACTTCTGAAGGAAAGGAGTAGTCAATGTTTCGGGTATTACCCTTCTTCAGGATTGAATGTGGGGGTAGGGGAGCTGCAAAGAAAGGTGTGGGGGGTTAGGGATGGAGGTGGAAAAGTGGTGATAGGTGGACACTGATAGTAGGTACCACCTGGTTGGTCAATGGGAGGAACGAATCCAGTTGGTGGCTGGAAGGGAGGGTCAGCAGGTGGAATGGAAAGGAAGAGGAGGCGGATGGGTGATAAGGTTATTTGAAATTGGAGCACTCAGTGTTGAGTCCTTTGGGATGTAGGGTGCCCAAGCAGAAGATAAGGTGTTGTTCTTCAAATGACATGCTGTTGTTTGTAAGGTGATTATTTTTCAATTCAATGTTCGACCAGTGTTCTATCTACATATTTTAGAAGTCTCTATTTAATCTTCCTTTTCTCACCTTTTACCCACATGGGGGAAGGGGGAAGGGGGAAGGGATGATTGCTTTCTGCCAGCTGTGAAAGTTTCTTCCTTTCTGCTGCCCTGGCACATTGCAGCCTTTTAAAACTGCAGCTCAGCCAATCAGAGGGATGTTGTCAGAATCTCCTTATGACCAAAGATCCTCATTGGTGCTCAGCCTCAAATTTTCCCCTTACTGCTTTAAAATGCAACAGCGTGTTAAGTAGCTCAGTGATGTGCAGCACTTGATTTTCAAGTTGCAAAACTCTTCTGATATTTCAGTTAACACTGTTCAATTTCCATTTTAGTCTACAGACCCAAATATGTGGTTGCTTACTTGTACCGTGCCCTTTCATTTTGATCCCTCCAGTCACATGAACAGTTGATAGCACTCATTAACTTTGTTCCTCCTGTTTGCCAATTTTCTTGTCTCATTATTCTTAGGTGGGGTGTAGAAGATTTTATGGAGTAAGAACTGAAAATTCTCTTGGTGTTTGGATCAGCACTTATCCATAACTAACAGTATCAAAAATACAGGTTATGCGGCCAATTACTTGTTTGCAATTTGCAGAATATAACAGTCCAAATTGGTCTTTGAAATTTTGACTTTTACAACAGTGGTTAAACTTAAAAGAATACTTCGCTAACTGTGAAATATTCTGCTATGATCTGAGAACACATCAGCTCTTTCTTACATTATAACTAATTATTCTGTTTTAAAACTGAAAAAAAATCATAAAACATTGCACTTGTAAACTGTCAGTATTTTTAAAAGGTGGAAAATATGCCTCAGTAGCAGTAGGACCCATAGAGTTTGGTTGTAAAAGTTGGTGGGTGGAAACTGAGAGATAGTAGGAACTGCCAATGCTGGAGTCTGAGATAACAAGGTGTAGCGCTGGATGAACACAGCAGGCCAGGCAGCATCAGAGGAGCAGGAAAGCTGACGTTTCGGGTCTGGACCCTTCTTCAGAAATGGGGGAGGGGACTCAAATAAATAGAGACAGAGGGGGAGGTGGATGGAAGGTGGATAAAGGAGCAGATAGGTGGAGAGAAGACAGACAGGTCAAAGAGGCGGGGATGGGGCCAGTAAAGGTGAGTGTAGGTAGGGAGTTGGGATGGGGGTTGGTCAGTTGAGGGAAGACTGACAGGTCAAAGAGGCGGGAATGAGGCTAGTAGGTAGGAAGTGGGGGTGGGGGGATTGGTCAGTGAGATGGGAAGAACGGATAGGTGGGAGAAAAGACGGACAGGTCAAGGAGGTCCAGACCCGAAACGTCAGCTTTCCTGCTGCTCTGATGCTGCCTGGCCTGGTGTGTTCATCCAGCTCTACACCTTGTTATCTGGGTGGAAACTGATCATGTTAGCTTTATTATCTCCGTGAAAAAGGAATTGATTAGTTTTGGTGTTATTTATTTTTTTTAAAACTCAATTTTGTTAATTAAAAAAAGGCTGTTAATGCCAACTATTGCCAAGAGTTAATCTGAACTAGTGTTTTTTTTTACTAAGTTAAGGCTGTTGTGTCTATCAGAAGACTGAAGGTGCTTTTGAGCATTACAAGTGCAATACTTTTGTTGCAGAGGACTAGCAGAGGACAGAGTAGGAGCAAAGATTTCATAAGATACTCAATTAACTCACCAAATACTCTTAACCTAAGAGAAAATGTTCTACGTACTCTTGCTAAAATATAAACAACAAATGGAAATGGTTTACAGGAAAGTGTTTGGAAACTATACCATTCCTTCAGTGATGAGCTGCAGTTTTCAATCAGCACTGCTTCTGTCTGTGTCAGGCAAGGTAATGACAGCACTGAATTTTTACACCAGTAATAACTTCCAGCGCAGCACAGGGAACATTATTCAGCCTTGAGGTAGCTTATTTTGGCGTAGGTAAAATCGGCAACTCCCACGGGGTTTTACTGATTATGATGGCTCCTTGTAGCAGATGTTGACACGCCTTTTGCTTCTAAAGCTGTTTTTGAAGTTATAAAAACTCATACACTCCCTGCAATGCAATTACTTTTCTGTATAGATATACAGAAATCAATAGTTTTTTTTGTTATACTAAATTTGAAATTTGTTGCAATAGTGAATGAAACCAAGAATGAAGCAACAGCTCTGTCACAATATGGTGGTATCTTCAACAAGTACATGTATGTGTTGGAGTCATCATTCATTCCGGCTCAGCGTTTTGTTTTCATTAATGTTGCTGAAAATCCAGCCTTGGCATTAGTTTTATGAAATGGAAACAACAGTGACAAGCATCAAAAGGCGCTGAGCTGAGCTGAGATCTAGATTGAGGTTGCTGGAAGAAACTGTAAGATGGCAGATCAACCCTTGAAACCTATCTCTGTGTCACTAGCTGAGAATCTCTGTCCTACACTTGTCAGAATGGTTGGTGATGTCCATGTTGCTCCTTGAGCATTGTGCAGTCATGCCATGGAACATGTCAATTGAGGAACTGTCTTCCTGTGCAGATGATATGTGACCCTAGCTTATGTTAATATATGTTAATACATGCATCCTCATGAAGAGCCATGATTGACACTGTCTCAGCCATTTGAATATTATTGTGTTAGGAGGGGAAGGGAGTAAACAGGCAGGACATCTTAAGCAGTAAAAGTACAAATATCTGAGGAATGTCACATCACATCCTTCACTGGGGAAAGTTTTATATCTAGCAGAACTTAACAGCTAATAAATTTAACTGGGCTGGCCTTCCTGAATTATCCCCATCTGATATCGCTCTGATCCTTGTCTGGCCTAGAAAAAGTAAAATGTTTTATAGGATGGTGCAAAGGAAAACATTAAATGTTTTTATTTACGAGTAAGAGAGCTGGGGGTAACACTTTGTGAATCTGAGGACACCTCACTGTGCCAAAACAAGCATAGAGCATACCAAATCACTTGCATAATTTCAAACACAAAATATGCATACCTATTCTTGTTTATATTCTATCAGCTTAAAATATTTCTGCATTTCCAGAGGATTCATTGACCATTGTTGGTTTATCTGTGCATTCTTTGTAAAGACAGTTGCATACTACCAAGCTAAATTTTCAGCCCAAAATGTCATCTGTCAGTAGTATGCATATGTATTAGTTTCTACCGGCTCCCTATAATTGTATATACTCCGAAGACTGCTTAACACTTGCACTACGAACAGTTTTCAACTAATACTGTCACAATCCATATCTGCCCTCTGAACCTTTGCTTATTGACTTAGCTTTACACAAGTCATAAAATTGCTTCCTCACTATTACAATATCTTTGATTTTGCTGTGTTACCGAGGAATATTTACAGTGCTAAAATAAAGGAAACATTAACTTCATTTCAGAGACATATCTAACAGTGACTAAATCTCACTGTAACTTCATCTTGCCATGAGGCTGAGAACAAGATCACATGATATTGGATCATTTCTGGTCTTATTAGCATATCACACAGTCAGCCTTACCCACATGGACTACATTTTTTTTATTCATTCACAGAATGAGGCCGTCGCTGACCAGGCAGCATTTATTGCCCATGCCTAATTGTCCTGATGGTCTTCTTTTAAAGAGTCAACCACATTGCAGTGGGTCTGGAGTCACATGTAGGCCAGACCAGGTAAGGATGGCAGTTTCCTTCCCCAAAGGGCATTAGTGAACCTAATATTTTTTTCTGACAATCGACAATGAGCTCCTCATTAGATTTTAATGCAAGGTATTTTATTTAAATTCCACCATCTGCCGTGGTGGGATTTGAACCTGGGCCCCCGGAACGTTTTCTAGGTCTCTCAATTAACAGTCCAGCGATAATACCACTAGGCTATTGACTCCTCATCTGTGACCTAAGAGGACTGACCTCTGTCCTACCCCTTTGACTTAACAACAGTTGACATCACTAAACACAATGACCCAGGTTATCCAGTTTTGGAATTGTCAAAGTCTAGGCATACCCTGAAAGATGTGTGCCAGGACCTCTCAGAAGTCCCAGTGCACTGACTGCACAATAATTGCCCGAGATGTTTAAACTACTGATGTACATCTGGAAACGTCCAAAAATGTCCCAGCTCTGTGTTAGAGTGGGAGATTTGTTTAATACTTTGGAAAATTTAGGAGAATCAAAGCCTGTTCTAATTCTTGGCTAACTGTATCACTGACTGGGGCTCCTCAAATCTCACACATTGATCCATTAAAGACCCGTTCCAACCAGACACCTGACCTTCATCCGCATGTACACCGGAACATGACCCATACCCAACATAGACACCAATCCCCACTGAACACATGACCCACTCAGCCCCTCACCTATGGAGCTGGCACCCTACTCCCTGACCCATGTAGCATCCTAACCTTTTACCCACACAGTCTCTTAACTACATGCAACATTACCTCCTATTCTTACCTACCTGCCACCATACTCCAGCTCCCACTTACCTTTCACTTATCTCCTGTCTATAGCTGTGAAAGCATCTTTAGGACCTTTAAACATTTTACTTACAGGAATACAACTCCTATTGCCAAAGACAGGACTCGGGTCTTCAGTGATGATTCGCAATGATGGTGCCTGTGTGGTTTGCTGGACTTCTATTGTGATCGATCCTACATCAAAGGTCCATCTGGTAAAGTATTAGAAAGATGATTGGGCAATATTTTGTCCAATCTGGTTGGAAATAGGGACTCTGATTGA
The DNA here is from genome assembly GCA_024137785.1 of Ginglymostoma cirratum. Lineage (NCBI taxonomy): Eukaryota > Metazoa > Chordata > Chondrichthyes > Orectolobiformes > Ginglymostomatidae > Ginglymostoma > Ginglymostoma cirratum. The sequence goes on along the minus strand of JAHRHZ010000095.1, from coordinate 9,481,138 downwards.
GAGTAGAAGATTTGGACCAAATCTGTCTGTCTGTCTACAGAATCTGCAGCATCAGTCAGAGCTTAATCGGAGAAATAAACTTTCCTCATGCTTGACCGTGAAATAGTAGTATCAGAATTTCTGATGCCGAATAGATTCAAAACATGCAAGTAAAGTTTGAAACTGCCATTGTCAAAATCAGTCAGTCTTTTGCCATAAGCATTAATATGAAGATTGATCAGGGAAAGAACATGGAAATTCACACTGGGGTTAGTAATGTCACCAAAACAAGGATACTAATGCTTCAAGAACTGAAAGCAAAAGAAATATCTATAATATCTGTACCATCCTGGTGGTTATCGTTGATCCAGTTCAGATTCTGGTCAGCCATATAAATATTTGGCGAAAGAGCAGATCAAAGGCTGGGAATTCTGTGGCAGATAGCTCACCCCCTGTTTCCCTAGCACCTGTACACCATTCATAAGGCACAAGTCAGGACTGTGATGGAATGATCTTGTCTTGCCTGACAATATCATTGACAGTACTTGAGGAGCTCAAACCATTCAGGAAAGAGCGCCTTGCATCCCTCTGTAGCCTTCAGCATTCACGGCCTTCACCATTGACACAAGGTAGCAGCAGTGTGAAAATCGCTGAAGCACCTTTGGCAGCACTTTCCTACAAATTCTGCCACCTTGCAGGATAAAGTCAGTCGACTCATGGCAACACCACCGCCTCTTCCCCACTGTTCTGACTTGGAACTATATCAGTGATCCTTCACTGTTGCCGACTCAAATCCTGGAAATCTTCCTATAGCACTGAGGGTGTCCTAAACTCCAAACACTGCAGCAGTTCACACAGGCAGCTTACCACCACATTCTCAAGGGCAATTAGGGATGGGCAATAAATGAGGCTTAGTTAGTCATACCTGTGAATGAATGATACGAGAAAAGGAACTGTTTTTGCGGTAAAAGATGTAATTGTTACTAGTAATCATTGTAACAGCATAATTTGTACATTAGCTGGTGTAAGTTACTTTCTCAATTGTGTCAGCATTACTTGCATTAGTGCCAGCAAGTCATTATTTTTCATTGCTCTTGTCAATTGAATGGTTGTGATATATTTTGATTGATGAAAACTCCTGTCAGCAGTTTAATAAATTCCTAGCTGCAAAAAATTTCTTGATTATTTTAAAACGCCTTAGGCGACATTTTTGCAGTTTCTGCAACCCAGCCGGTGTGTTCCTCTTGTCTGTTGCACATAAGCCCTTATTTATGTCTGGAGACCCAAATAGCAGCAAGAAATTCTACAAGCTGGGGCACCATCATTCATTAATACTGATTCTGTAACTTAAATTTTTGCCATTTAAAAAGAAGAGAATTGCAGTAAATGGGGCTACACAAGACTGCATTGATATATGCAATCAGGATAGATATATTTCATATTGCACATTCTGTTTTTATTTTGCTACATTAAATTGAACAAGTCAGGCACTGTCGAAGCATGCTCTGGAATCCCATGTCTTCCTTCTAATAAAATCCCTTGGGTCAGAAATGAATATACGTAATTTTAACAACCTTACCCTAAGTCTTGCTGTGAAATACATGGGCTTTGTTATTAGGGATCATTGAACAGTAAGTTGGATTGAATGTTGCTCAGTATTATCAATGCAGTCTTCATGACTCATAAATCCTTCAAAGTCTTCTCAGATACTGGATGATGCTTCTGTGGAATTAATGTCACTGATATTTGCCATGCTCGGATAACCTCAGTGCAATATTAGCTATGGATTGAATATAAAATGGAACATTACATTAGGAGCTGAGGTAGAGCTCTTAGTGTTTCAACAGCCCCAGGTTAACAAATTTATTAATCCTGTTTCCACTTTTTGTGGAAATTATTACCGTGACGGTGACTGTCTGCAAAATCTCCTCATGTATAAGTGGCATTTTTATCTAGCCAGAGGCAATTCACAAGTTCGAGTCTATTAGGGAGGTTGCAGTGAATTGATTCGAGGCATTATCATATTATTTCATTGATCAGATGTTACTGCAAAAAAAGTTAAATCAAAGATAGCAATCTATCTGCTTTTTTAAGTATATTCCTGCTCAGTTAAATGGATGTCAATTTAACTGAGATATTGGAGCAGACTTTTTCCCACTGTCCTTTGATTATTCCTGAAAGCAGGTAGAACTTCCTGAAGTCTCATTTTTGGTCCTACAACATCTCTTTAAAGTGCTGCTTATCATGTATATATCTTGATGGCGTTTTACAATCACAGGTGAAAATTAAAATCCATAGGATACATCCATTAAAATGTGTACACATACTTATTAGATTTGAGAACTGTTACTGGCTTAGGAAAGCAAAACAGCATGAAGCTAAAGAGAATTGACTACCTGGATGGGCTGCGCAAATTTGGATGTAGGCTAATCAGGAAGCACCACACATACTCAGTACATAAGTCAGATATGTGAAGAGGGAAATGGTTAACATTTTGAGTTGAATATATCCGTTCTTGAGAACTTTGAACTTTTGACTAAGCTATTATATTTAATAAATAGCCAACTGAATTATGAAGCATGGAAAACACAGAAATTCTCTTGTTCAGAGGGTAATGTTCAACTATTTTTCAACAATATTAGTAAAATATTACAATGTCATGCCTATGATTGGACAGAATTATAGGTGTGAAAGGCTCATGATTGAATGTATTTTTCTATAACTTTGTTTCTTGTTGGGTCCATCCTAGAGGTTTTGAATAACTGTGGCGTAAAAGAGTCATAAAGGCTACTGATCTGGACAAGTGTAAACGTGTAAGCTAATAGAAGAAATTGGGAATGAGCTATGCCCTCCACACAGCAATAACAGATTACAGCATAATCCATTATTCTTTGTAGACTATTGCTCCAATTATGTATTAATTCTCACTGATGTTAAAATAAAATCACAAGCATCACCAAAACAGAGTTAATTTTGAACTATTAGATTAGCACTGCAGAGGCTGCCAAATCTTTTCTTACATTGGACACGTGTCACTGCCATTATTTTATTGTTGCTGAGCCAATATCAAGGATGTTCTGTGTGGCACCGTTCTAGGAACACTGTGACCACAACGCCAGCAGTAGTTTAAGAAAACGTCCATGGCACCTCAGGGAAACCAGAGATAGGCATTCAATAATAACCTAGTCCGTTCCACCAACATGCTGTAAACAATTTTGTTAAAAAGTTCAAATTTAGGTCTGTTTTCTGGAGGTTTTTCACATTAAGATTAACCAACTCTTAAGAATAGTGAGGATGAAAGTGCTGAAAAGGGAACTGTCATATATTTCTGGAAGGCTGAACATTCCTGAGACATGTTAATCACCTATGCTATGAGTATTAGTAAAATACTTACTGCAAAGAATAATTTTGCCATCTACATGTGCAGTAGTTTAGTCAGTGTTTTTAGTGTATGGTCGTGTCCTCTAGTTAAGCAGAAAGAACTAGTTCATGTCCACCCCACAGGGATTCTATTGTTGCTGCTGATTTGTATTTCACTCTTTACTAGAAACCTCAACAGAACTTATTAAAAAGGTCATAATACTCAGAAACATGTTACTTTCCAAGTATTTATCTCAAAACAGTGGATTTTCCTTTAACGGTTACTTTAACCATTGTTACCAAGGATTACATGTTGCTTTGTATGAGTAAGAATAATATTACCAAGAGTAATGGAGAAATGAAAAACAACTTTTGTCAAAAAGCTCCTTTTAAACTTACACATACACTTATTGCACAAATGATTGGAAACATAAATTTTCAACAAGAACTGTTGCCTAATTGAAGCTTTCTTTTTGCAATTGATGCCATTATGCTTCAATTTGTTATTATTAAAATTGGCTCTGTATCTGCATGAAAAATTCATGATTGCTTTTGTGACAAACCTCAGCTTTTCTCCACTTTGTATTTTGTTTGTGCATTCAAAAGCAAATTTATGAACTTAAAAGATCACAAAAGGTAATGAAAGAAAACATGATACCTGTCATTGTTGCAGAACCCCATGCTTGATTTTTACATATGAATTTTCATCCCTGAACGTACTGAATTTCTCCTGCAAACAGCAAATGAGCTGGCTTCACTGCTGGAATTCTGGTGGTGCTGGACCTCCTGAAGCTTACATTATTGATGAACCGGCATCTGAGCCGTCTGTGTGATTTTAGCTTGCCTATTTTGTGTATATTGCGTCCTGCTCGGCCATATTAATGCACCCTGCTGGTAATGTTGATAAAAGTAAAGTGAGGTGCGGCTATTCTTTTTAAAGCTGTCAATGACTTAATCTATTGTTCCATTTCCAAGACAGACAAAGAGCAGCAAAATGTTGAAATATCTGCTTGAAATAACACATCACTGCGTGTTACTCTTTCTGATGTGTTTTGTATGCCACAGTGTCAAGGTCAGTTTGAAAGCCCCCATTACATGGAATGAACATTATAGAGCTAGCCACAAAGTCTCAGAAAAGACCAGGCTTTACTGGTACCTTCTCCGTTGATAGTCAACCAGTAACTGATGTGAATGATGAACTACTTGAAAGGGATCCAGAACTTGAATCATTTCTAACTATTCATAATACAATCCTTCAATCTCTTCCAGTTTAGCACCTTCTTAACTGAAAGAATTAAGTCAATTGCTTGTAATGCAGGACAATATTGTTTGCCTGCTTTCACAGATTTTTTAAATTGTGACATCTTTTACTCTTGACGTCTGATATTGCAACAGGTCCTGCATATCTGCAACCTCCTACCAAAATATGCACAGGATGGTTTAAGGAATAGGTAATCAGTCCTTGTAAAACTTAGCCAACTCTCATTTGGTTCTCCCAACAATTGTTGAATGAACCTTACTTGCCTTTATATAAAATGCTCCACTGAACTCAATTACTTTGTAAACAGCGTTCATAGATTCTTTTGTGCTGTTCCACATACTTAAGTGGATGTTTATTCCATTTAACAAGTGCTTTACAGTACTATTGATTCTGTTGCTCCTGTGGTGTTTAGTCAATTTGCTGGTAGGTACAAGTGTGCACTTTATCAGACCTCCTTAAAACTGAACAGTTATTAATTGGTGAAGATGTTTTGTAGCAAATCGAGGGCCGAAGGGCCTGTACTGCGCTGTAATGTTCTATGTTCAAATATTTGCATTTTAGGAGAGTGATATAGATATTAAGGTGGGTAGGAGGTGGAATATCGAGAGGTTAATACAATGGGATAGGAAGAAGTGTTGACCAAAGAGTTGGCACGGTGGAGAGGCTGAGTACTGTACTGTCTGTACAACTGAAGTAGTGAATCAGAAGGTCAAAAGAAAGCTGCAGTTAGAGGAGTTGAAAGTACACATGGGAACGTAAGGTTGAAAGAGACTACTCTCATAAGATGGTTAAGAGCTGTGTAGGAAATTGGAAGCTTTGAAACTGACTGGCTAGGGCAAAAGGAGACAGTTATTTGATGTGGTGAGGATAGGGGGTGGTGGGAAAGAGCTAAATTGTGTGCAGTGTTAACATGTACTGCAGCTGATCTTTCTTTCTAAAAGAGAAACTGCACTGAACCACAGGAGGTTGCTGCTAACAGTCACTGTTACCCCATTTCCATTCACTCCATTTGTATAAGGGCAGTGAAGGTGCAAACGTTGTGGCAGTACTAGCAGACTCATCAGTGATACAGCGTTTGGTGACTGCTGCCACAGGTTCTACTACAGTACAGGTGGAAGCCACCTAACACCTCAGGGCTTCCGTTCAGGTCAGGCAGAGGGCATGAGATTCATGTATATTGACATGCAGGCTGCAGCTGCTGTTGTCACAAGTACAGATCTCAGTGCATGAAGAGGCATGCAGCCTCCCAGCAATCTTGTCTTCAATGGATTATTGAAATTGTGAGGCTTCAACTTGAGGAATGCTACCTTGGAGCATGAAACTTGTCTCAGGACAATAATATTCATGCTCCTTCACTGCCACTTCACCAGTGCCCTTGCCCAGCCAAGCAGCTCAGATTGCTGCAATCCATGCTGTTTTAGAGCTGTCCAAAGCCTGAATCTCAAGCTGCAGGGCACACCAGTGATCTAATGCATGGTGGTCTCATGGCACTTGTTATATATCCACCATCCTCCTCTAGTTGGATGGTTCAGGGCAATCTTGAACCACATGGTTGTCAGTGAAAGATGAGCAGAGTAAGAAGGTCATTAGATGTGGTTGAGGAAGAATTCAAATAAAATTGGAATCACTAATAATGGGGTGAAACTCACAAGTTTTGAAACAGTATATGATATATTTTTATGACTCTATCATATTGTGTGTCCTATATATTTCCCTTCATTTCACTATTTTCTTTTAACCAACTTGAATTGAGGTAGTAATTGGTCTGATGCAAAAATTATTCTTCATAATTTATCTTTAATCCAAAGTCTACTTTTTATTGAAGTAGCCTGATTTCCCAGCATCTCTGATAAAGTTGATTCTAAAATGAACAGCAAGAAGGAAACTTAATAATGTAATATATTAGGCATTGCTGATTTGAATCTTTTTAAATCCCACATGATGTTTTTCATTTGGTATAGGAATGTCTCCATTTGACTTTCAACAAAGCAATTCTTCCATCGTAATTTTAATGCTTTAAATGAGTAAAATAGTTACAATTTTACTTGGTAAGGTTTTTCTGTCTCCTTTTATGAGACAACATAGTAAAAAGTATCAGTCTAAAATGTCCAAAATAAAATCTTCTGATAACACATTAAGATAACATTAAGATAAAATTGTGGTTCTGGATAACTTTACTATAAATCTCAAAAAAGGAATTCTGAATATTTTGTCATTCTGAGGGACATTCTTGCTGAACTAATTGCTATTAAATTCAATGGGAGCTGTCTTAGCTATTTCCAATAACAAAAATGATCTTTCTTCAATATTCCCCAGAGTTCCGAAAGAGTAGGTAGTGCGGGAGATGATGTTGATGCATGACGGTTAATGTTTGTGCTCCAGTTTGCATAAATAAATACATTGAAACAAGGCAGGTCATGCAGAGATTGTGAACTCTTTCTGGTAATGATAGATGAGCAGAAAATGGCAATCCTGATACTCAAGTATAAATTGACCCTGAGATACAAAAATTAATCTTTAATAGTGATTGTATTGATTGAGACGTGATTTGATGAGCGTTTTTGGAATTTTGCCAAATTGTAATAGTGGTAGATTACTTCTATTGATCATTGAGACAGAAATGTTAGGGCACAAGTTTTAAGATAATCACAAAAATAATTGAATGCACTAGAAAAACAATCTTTACTGATGGTAGCTAGCACAAGTAACTGTAGTTGCTTGAAAAAGAAATATTAAAGGGAGCAACTAAGAGCGAAGTGAAAGCATAAACTGCTGGAAATACTTAGCTGGTCTGGTGGCGTATAGTCTGAGAACAAGCTCACATTTCAGTCTGACAATTCTTCATCAGAACTCAGAAAAGAGAACTTGGTGATGGAATAATTTTTAAACAAAAGAGGGAGAAGGGGTGTTGGTGGGATGAAAGTGTGAAAGGGAAGGTCTCTATTAAGATGGGAGGCAGGAGAGATTTAGTAACAGAGGTTGATAGTACCAGGCAAAAGGAGATGGGAATATGAGAATAAAAATGTGTATAGATGAGCTGTAAATGTGTAAAGAAGAATCATTAATAACTATTAAATGCACATTATAAGCATAAGAGAAAAAATATGGAGATAGAAGTTCTGATCTCAAAATGTTGAACTCAATAGTTTGTCCAGAAGGCTTTAAACTACCCAGTTGAAAGACTGGGTGCTGTTCGTTGAGTTCAAATTAAGCTTTTTGGAAATGTGTGGGAGTCTGATGACACAAAGATCAGGGCTTAAATGGAGAATTGAAGTGAGAGAGGGCTAGATGGATCTGCCTAGTGGTGATGCAATCCACAATTGGCCTTTCCTACTACATCACGAGCAGCAAGTGATATTGGATTAGTTGGCTTAATCTGTAAGTTCAACTCTTAGATAACACAAGATTAAACTGAAAAATACCTGGCATTCTCTTAGTACCATTTTAGTTTTTTTAAATCTTTTTTACTGCTCCTACTCAATGTTACCCACTGACTTCAACACAATTGATGAAAGGCTGCTGACTTTCAGCAGAAGGTACCATGTTTTCCCTCGGAGAAGAAGGTGGACTTTGAGAAACTTTTGGCCTAGAAATCCCTTTGCCAGACTGCAGAATTTCAGCATGGACAGCAGCAGCCTGGGCTAGTTGACTACCAGGCTACGGAAAGACACTGGTGATGTGATAGAAGTGGAATCATGAATAAGGCCATTGCTACTCATCTAGACCAGTACCTCTGCTATCCTAGTTGTCTGTTGGAGGACTGACTGCTGTGCTGCTGTGGCATTCTGGAAACCCCTTTTAACAGCCAACGTTCTCAAGTAGCCAGCATATTGTCTTCCATGGGGTTAGATTTCCCAAAATTACCCAAATATTGGCAGTTAAAATAGAATGTGTATGGTTGTCCACTTTGGTAGGAAGAATAGAAAAGCAGAATATTAATAAGCTAGAAGTGACTACAGAGTGCTGCGGTACAGATGGTTTTGGGTATCCTTATAATGAATTACAAAGAATTAATGAATCAGCAGGGTAATTAGGAAGACAAATGGAATGTTCGTTTTTATATCGAGGTGGGCGAAGTATAAAAGTAGAAGTTACAATGGCACAGGGTATTAGTGAGACATATTGTGGAATCCGTGGTTTCAAAGTTTGGAATTTTTCAGGTAGACCCTATGTGAAAATGGAAACTGAAAAATGGACCCTTCCAGTTTCTAAGGAAACTGAGATTGAAAATCAAACTTCTGGGGAATCTGAAACTGGTTGAAAGTACATATAAAATGGACGAAGAGCCAAACGGGTGGAGATGATGCCGGTTGTACAGTACACGTAGACTGAAGAAAGCAGTGAGGCTCAATCCAGAAGCTGAGCAATCAGTTGAAGGTAACATTAATGAACATATTGCATTCAGACTATTGTAAGCAGGTTTGACAAGGCTCTACAGACTTCTACAGACATGCCTATGAAACTTGGGTTAGTAGAATGCTGCTGATGGCTGGGAATCAAGTTAAATGCTAGAAGAGGAGGAGCTGAAATTCTTTGTGAGAAAGACTAGAGGGACAATGTGACTGAGAATGATGATGTATGTGCTGAGTGGATTGCCAGTCTAATTCGGAATATCTGTTTTAATACCTGGCATTTAAGTTTAAATGTATAGGTTATAATTGACTGAAATTTACCTGTTAATTCATGTTTAGCTTGTGTTGATCCTGCATTTAAGGGTATATGTGGTTATTTGAGATAATATTTAGTGATTGCTTTCTGTGATTGTTGTACAGTAAAGATTATTTTACTTTAGATCATGGAATTTTGTGGCTTTAATCTTTACTTAAATAACTGGAATTTAAGATTCCCTTTATTTTTAAATAAATTACAATCTCAGGTCAAGACTGTAACAGCATTTCCAGGGGTACCTGTACCGTTTTGGTCTCCTTTTTTTCCTCATTCATTCACAGGATGAGGCTGTCACTAGCTAGACAGCATTTATTGCCCATCCCTAATTGCCCAGAGGGCAGTTAAGAGTCAATCACATTGCTGTGGGTCTGGAGTCACGTGTAGACTAGACCAGGTAAGGATGGCAGTTTCCTTCCCTAAAGGACAAGAGTGAACCAGATGAGTTTTTCTAACAATCGACAATGGATTCACGGTCATCATAAGATTCCTAATTCCAGGTATTTATTGAATTCAAATTCCACCATCTGCCGTGGCATGATTCGAACTGAGGTCCCCAGAACAATATCTGGGTCTCTGGATTGACAGTCCAGCAATAATACCACTAGGCCATCACCTCCCATCCTTGGTTGTGTGCCATCTCTTTCTGCTTGAAGGATGGCAGTGTATCGGTGAGTGCTATATAATATCTTCAGATGATGTAGCTCTCATGATTGAAGAGGAGCTAGCATATGGAAGCTCTGAGTTCTGGATGTGAGCTACCAACAGGGCTAAGTATATGAACATGAGCTGTAGAATATTAATGTTAAAATGAATATATTGCATTCAGACCGTTGTATTCAGGGTTGAGGATTTCTCCTGACTGATGGACGTTGTTGGTAGGTGTGTGATAGATGTATGGTAAATTGAGCAGTGCCTGAGGCTAGTAGTACAGCTGATAGATTATGCAATTGGGAACTGTTCTTGAGGTTAAATTCCTGCCATTTACCTCAATGACAGTTTAGTCCAATATGGAAGAAAAACCTTTTTAAATTTCTTACAAGCATATGAACCATAACTAGTTACAGCTGCTGTAACTTTCTGAATTTCCAGATAATTTAGCTAAGAGATAAATAATTTGTCGACTGCATGTTTTCAGTTAGAATGAATTACACACTCTACAATGCCACCTTAAAATAAAATCAGAAATTGAATTGAACCATAAATACATTTTGACTTCATGTCTCAGCTCAGTTGATCATCTTTTGCTGAATTGTGGTAGGTTGACCAAAGTCAAGTAATTGGATTACTGAGCTGGGAATAGATTCAGAATATCAGTCACAAAGCCCGTGTATTTGTCTGTGTTATTCAATGACTAAATCTGAGTCTGTTGCAAGCGGTTTACTCTCTCTAATGGAATACCTTGGAGAGTTCCTGCTGAGGGACTGCTGGTATGTCTGATTCTGACAGTCTATCAGATATCATCTAGCAGTCACAGTGCACTTGGTGTTTTACACGTTAAGACACATGACTTGTATTTATAGTCAGCATTGGGTAGCGTGTAATGAGTTCATTTCCAACAAAGCGCTAGGTTTTCCACAAGGTTTTCCACAAGAAGCTACATTCTAGTAATTACTATTATTGACTATAGCAGAAGAAAAATAGTTGGTCTGTAATTTCTGCTCTCATGAACCTGTCTGCCAAAATAAATTTAAAAAATATAAGAATGGAGTGGAAATTTCCATTAATTATCTGAAATTTATTTTCTATGTTTCAGGTAATTAGAAATCTCATCTCATGTTAAATTCCATAATGGAATCACTCAAAGCTGAACACTATCTGATGCAACATATCGTGCCATTGATAGTTTAGTGAGGAGGAAAGATCTCTTGACTCTGTGCCAGTAAACAAGACTACATGACTAATTTTTTTTCCAGTGTGAAATAATTCCATCTCCTGCACAGAACCAATAATCCTGTGGGAGAGTGCCAATTTATTCCGGATTAGGGATTGATTTTGCAAGCCCCACTAAAAGACCGTTCCCAAAATTTGAGTTGGGAGTCTTCCTGAGCATGAAGTGAGGGCAAATGAACAAGTTTGAAAATATTATTGGATTTGTAGCCTTTGAAATCTGGTCAAATTAAGCTGAATACCATGGTTTGTGAGTATGCATATCAACACTTTGTATTGTGTGCAAAACAATCAGCATTTACCTGCAGTGGTCATTTTGGCCATATTTGTAAATGACTGTGGAGCTCTCCCTTCAAACTTCCTGTACCCTGATGCCACTCATTGTTCACATATTTGGTGGGCCTGGAAGAGTCAGAGGAGAGGAACTTTGGTGGGAGGTCATAAAAGGGATAGTAAGTTATGGATATAACCAACTGCAGTGAAAAGACACTCTAATCTAGATACACATTGGGCTGAAGTTTAACACCCAACATAGGTGGTTTGGGTTAGGCCCTAAATGTTTAGGGACTGGAAAGTGCTGAGCTTCAAAGGGCCTTCATTGTCCATTTTTACGAGTTGCTGAAAGTTACGTACGGGAAGCAAATGGTATGTTGCCTTTATTACAAGGAGATTTGATCAGAGGAGCAAAGATGTGTTGGTGCAATTATATCAAGCCCCAAAGAAGCAACACCTGGTGTATTATGTGCAGGTTTGGTTTCTTTATCTAAGGAACGACATCCTTACCTTAGAGGGAGTGTAACAAAATCATTCCTAGGATGGAGGGATTATCATTATAAGGAAACATTAAATAGACTGGGTCTATCTTCTCTGAAGTCCAGCAGAAGGAGAAGTGATCTCATTCAAATATAGCAAATTTTCACAGAGATTGATGGGATGGATGCAGGAAAATTGATTCTCCTGCTTGGAGGTTCTGGAATCAGGGGCCACTGTTTCAGAATAATGGCCTAACCATTTAAGAATGGGATGAGAAGGAATTTCGTTACTCAGAGTTGAATCTTTAGAATTTGCTGCCTGACAACGCTAAAGAGGCTAATTGTTGAATGTGCTCAAGACTGTGAACAAATTGAAAACTTCAAAGGAGACAGGGGAAATGTCAGAAAATGGATTGAAGGAGAAGATCAGTTGTAATCTTATTGAGTAGCAAACTGAGCTTGAAAGACTGAGTAGTCTCCTCTGGCTACTATTTTTTAGTTGGCCCATCAAGTCCATGTCTATAAAACGCCAACCTCAACACTATGTTAACTTGCTGTATTGCATGGTATCTAGCTCATTTAAGAGGTGGAGCATGGGCAAGTTTTTTTCAATGAATCGCAGGCCTTGACTTTGTCATCCTGGATGATCAGAGACTGCGAGCCAGAGACTGGCAGCTTTTTGATCCTAAAGACCGTTGGTTGCGGCCTACTCAAGAAGGTCAGTGTTCTTTGTATTATTGTTGTGGAAATGGGAGAAAGAAGGATTTTGGAGGCATGGTCAAAGGAGTTGGCTTTTAGGTGGAACACCTTTGTTCCCCGCCCCCATTCCCCATTGTCCATCCATACTTCTGATTGCCCCCAGATTGGGATAATTGGCTCCAAACCCAGCATTTAAATTTAGCCATCTTTCTTACCCATTTGGGGCTGCAGGAAATCAGGTCAGTGGTGAGTTGAGGCACTTAAATAGCCATTAATTGACCACTCAAGGGCCTTAATTTGTGGTAGGTTGAGAAAGTTCTAAATTGACCTTATTGCTGAGAACATAAATGCTGATGTGGCAAGAAGGAAACAAATATCTCTCCAGGGTCAAATCACTCAATTATTTCTCCTTCTTGCATCTATAGAAGAGGAGAAAATTCCACCCCATTCCTTATACCATCAGCTGATGGGAACACTTTTCCGTTGTCATACTTGTCCAATCCGAGAGAACCTTGTATGTTTCTGTCAATCCTCCTCTCAATCTCTTTTGCTCCAAGAAGAATAACTCCAGCTTCTCAAGTCTAAATTTCCCAGCTCTGGTACTATTTTGGTGTGTCTCCTATTGAACCTTTTGAGGATCCTCACATTCTTCCTATGGTGTGGTGACCAGACTACATGCAGTACTCTCATTGTGGCTCAACGAGAGCCTTATAAAGGTTCCACATAACTTCACTGCTTTTGTACACTGTTCCTTTATTTATAAAGCCCAAGGTCCTGAATAATTTGCTATACTCTCTGAATATGTTCTACCTCCTTCGAAGATTAATGCAAGTGCCCACCCCAGACCCTCTATCCCTCCACACTCTTAGAATATGCTGCCCTCTCCCTATCTCTTCTGTCAAAATACATGACCTTGCATTTCTCTGTAATAAATTCAATCATTTACTTGGTTTTTTTATTCATTTGTGGAACGTGGACGTTGCTGGCTCGGGCAACATTTATTGCCTATCCCCAGTTGCCCTTGAGAAGGTGGTGGTGAGCTGCCTTCTTGAACAGTTACAGTCCATGTGTTGTAGGTTGACCTACAATGCTGGTAGGGAGGAAGTTCCAGGATTTTGACCAAATGACGATACGTGATACTGCATATGAGTGGCTTGGAGGGGAATTTGGTGGTGGTGGTGTTCTTATGAATCTGCTGCACTTGTCCTTCTCGATGGAAGTGATCATCGGTTTGGAAGGTGCTGTCTGCGGATCTTTAGTAAATTACTGCAGTTCATTTTGTAGATAGTATACAGTGCTGCTACTGAGTGTCGGTGGTGGAGGGAGTGGATGTTTGTAGATGTGGCCACAAGTAAAGTCAGCTGCTTTGTCCTGGATGGTAACAAGCTTCTTGAATGTTGTTGGAGCTGCACCAATCCAGCTAAGTGGGGACCATTCCATCAGAGTCCTGACTTGTACTTTGTAGATGATAGACAGGGTTTAGGAAGTCAGGAGGTGAATTACTTGCTGCAGTATTCCTACCTTCCTAACTTAGGGCTTGCCTGTTTTGTTAATCATGTCCTGTTGCATAATCAGTTGTCAATTGATATCAACCTCACTGGTTGCTGCTTCTCCACGTTTGGTATCATTAGCAAGTTATTAAATTTTCTTCTGTATTCCAATATCCAAATCATTTAAAATATCAAAAAAACTGGGCTTGACAAGCCTAATACAAGAATCTCAGTTTCATAAACTGGATTTTTATCTGCTACCTTATCAAACATTTCCTTAAGATACACATAGACATGAGTTGCATTTCCTTCATTAACCTTCCCTCAGCAAACGTTCAATTAGTCAAACATTGTCTGTCTTTCTACAAAATTGAGCGGATTTTCAAAACTCTCCAAGTGCCTATTAACACTTTTCCTGATTATATTTTATGAAACCTTTGCTCCTGATGGTTTTATCCAATTGAAGAATTTGTGACATGCACAGAAATACAATGTTATGAATTTACTAGAATGAGGAACCAGGGACATCAGTGGTCAACACATCCACAACTCTTACCTGCTGACATCAAACAGCCAATGATATTATGCTACAGCAAGGTGTATTCTCATAAAATAAAAAAAGGGTAACTTTAATTAGTCTATTTCTCTGACCAACCTGTTCAGGGATGTTATTACACACTTCTGGAGCAGGTGGAACTTGAATCTGGGCCTCCCAGTCCAGGGGTAGTGACACCACCACTGTGCCATAAGTGGATCTTTTAAAAATAAGATAAAGGAAATAATTGGATAACTGAGTGGCTCCAATAGCTATTGATTGTCTATTTTAGCACAGAAATCATTAGAGGCAAACTGTTTTAAAGTCAGCAGGTCGACTAGATGGTAGGGACAGAGGACGTTGTGTTGGAATTCTAATAGCTTGTTTCGATTGTAAATACCTTTAGAATGGCAGCTATTGGGAAATCATCAATTAGATTTCTTAACTGGTCACATTTTCTGTTTTCATTAAATGTCAGAGGTAAAATAACTGAATAATACAGTGAAAGTTTGGAGATTGTAATTAAAAAATGAAGTATCGTTCTTTCAAATAAAGGTGAGACTCAAAATATGGCAAAAAGGAATTACAATTACGGCTTCTTCCTCATCTCCATTAATACCCACGGCCCTCATATCCCTTAGTACTGTTCAATACTAGAAATATCCAGCTGTTGAAAATGCCCAGTTTATTCTTACTGAGACAAAAGGTACTGCAGATGTACCCCCCTACCTACACTCACCTTTACTGGCTCCATCCCCGCCTCTTTGACTTGTCTGCCTCCTCTCCACCTATCCTCTCCTCTATCCATCCTCTATCCGCCTCCCCCTCTCTCCCTATTTATTTCAGAACCCTCTTCCCCTCCCCCATTTCTGATGAAGGGTTTAGGCCCGAAACGTCAAGTTTTCCTGCTCCTGTGATGCTGCTTGACCTGCTGTGTTCATCCAGCCCCAAGTTTATTCTTACTGTCTGGTTTCTGTGCTTTAATTTAATCCATATTTCTTCAAATCCCACAAATCCTCATTTTTTGTGTAATAACCTCTTCTGTGGTGTCTTACCAGATGATTTTTGAAACCCAAAAAACGCATCCACTAATTTCCTATTATGCATCTTACTAGTTCCAGCTCGAAAATCGTGCTCTTTGTGCACCTTCTCTGCTGCCATAACATTTTTTTTTTCACTCTGTTCTGTTACATTAACGCATTTTGCATGGTATGATCTGCCTGTACTACATGCAAAACAACTTTTCACTGTCCGTAGGTACATGTGACAATAACAAATCAAATAAAGAAAAGAGACTCTGACAAATTTGTTAAATCCATGTTGACTCTGTTTAATCATAATATAATGTTCTAAGTGCCATGTTACCACATTTCAATAATAGATTTTAGCATGTTGCCTACTACAGATATTACACTATTTGGTCTACTTTCCTTGTTTTCGTTCTTCCTCCTTTCTTAATTAACAAAGTTATTTGCTACTTTTCTATCCTTGGGAACTGTTTGAGGAGAATTCTGGGAATTCTGCAAGATCAAAACTAAAGTATATACTACCTCTGTAGCTACTTGTTGTAAAACCCTAGGATATACCAAATTAGGTTTGGGGGTTATTGTCACTTTGTCTTATTAATTTCTGCAGTTTTCTTTTACATATACTGATTTAATTTCTTTGGTTCTCCATTATGTCCAATATATTTTTGTGTCTTCTACTGTGAGGATGAGCACAAAGTATTTGTTTAGTCTCTCTACTGTTTTCTTATCCCCAGTTATGCTTTCATCTCTCTCCGGCTCCAATGAGCACATATTTACATAGGAACAGGAGTAGGCTACTCAGCCCTTCAAGCCTGCTCCACCATCTAGATCGTAGCTAATCAGCTACCTCACACCTTATTCCCACACTATTCCCATATCCCCTGATGTCAAATGAAACTACGAATCCATTAATTTCCATCTTGACCTCGTTTAATGACTGAGCTTCCATGGCCCTGTGGGGTAGTAAATTTTTGAAAGTGTCTAAGTGAAGAACTTCCTCCCTATATTGAAATGGCTTGACTTGTATTCTAAGACTGAGTCCTTCTATTTTGTATGGTTATCTCTCATTTTTCTAAACTCATGGGAAGATAGGCCTTGTCTACACCCTGTGGGACAATATGCCTCCCTGACTCACAGAGGTAAGTGATGTCCTCAAGCCTTAGTCCTTTATATCCTGTTCTGTGCTCACTGCAGTAATTCCTCTGCCATCCAATTGTATTATACTATCCTGTTTCCACGTAATATGATACTATTTCTGTATTACTGTTGCAACATTACGTTATTTTGCAATGACAATGAACTTCTTTTGCTGTTTGCCAAGAAAGCCGGAATTAAAGAAGAGAAGGAGACAGAGTGCAAAGAGGAGAGTGAACATGAGTCACAAATGCCTGGCAAGTTGTGGTAGTGAACCTCACGCTGTAATGAGAGCAAAGTAAACTATTAAACTTAGAAACTAGGAGCAGGAGTAGACCATTCAACCCTTTAAATCTGCTTTGTTATTTGGTATGTTCATGGCTGATTTTCTATCTCAGTGCCATATTTCACTTTCTCCCCATACCCCTTGATGCCTTTAAAATCTAAAACAAAATCTGTTTCTTGAATATATTCAGTGAATTGGTCTCCTCACTGTCATACTTTGCAGAATTCTAAAATGCCCCCAATCCTCAGGCTTAGGACACTTTTTGACAATGATAAGAGCCACTTCCTTTGACTTCATAGTATCATCAACTGTTAGCCAGACTGAGGATCACCTTTCTGATTTCTTTTTATTTTCGTAAGAAATTATATTTGTAACTAATTATATTTTATTGCAATCTTGGAATAGACCGTTCCAACTGTTCCAAAAACAATTCTGAAATATCAGCTATTTAAGAATGAAGCAACAGGTACCATGGTTTAAAACAAATACTTTTTGTGCAACAGTCAAACAAAGCCAACGCTACATACTTTTTTCGATACAATCCAATACCCTAAAATCCCAAATTGACATAAGTTAAAAGTAAATTAACATGACTGTAAACTCTAAACTGCATATTCAGAGACAGATACAATGAAGACTGATCTTATGAATTGACTTGCTCCTTCAGTTATCTTTGATTTTCTTAGAAACCACAAGGGTCAATTCTTTTTTCTGTTTTGAGTCCAGTGTACTTGAGTTCTGAAGAAGAGACATATTGGAATCGAAATGTTAACTCTATTTCTCTCTCCATAAATGTTGTGAAACATGCTGACTTTCTTCAGCAGTTTCAGTTTTTATTTTAGATCTTTAGTACAATCATTTTTTTGGTTTTATTCCTTTCTGTGTTTCATTTTCCAGTTGCCATTTCCAGTTTCTGTTTTCAGATAGTATCTGCCCCAAAAGATCCACAATGTTAAGGTCCATTCACTGCAAGACCATTAAATAACTCCTTTTAACTTTGCAATGCTAGGTCCAAAATAGCCTGTCTCCTACAGTAAGTTGATTCTGAAACATACTGATCAAGAAAACTATGTTTCATAAATATATATGTTTAACATAATTGAGAAGGTGATGGCTCATAGAGCCAAAGCAGATTTTAGTTGACCCAAACAGATCAGAAGGCCTCAAATACAACCTGAATTCAAGGCAGTTAGTTAATCTGACGCGAGGCAATAATAGAGAAATTATAATCAGCCAGGGCATAATGAAGTTGGAGAGTGTAAAATATCAGCCGGAGTTCCATTGTCACCTTGATACCCACTGAAAAATATCTTTGAATGTCTGATGATCAGAGATCAGATCCAGCAGTGATTCATACCGCCTCAGTAATTCTTATGAACCAACCTCCCACATGAGGAATGCAGACGAAGAAGTGGTGTCAAAGGGAACTATAAATTTCTGAATTCATTTCCTTCAGAAAAGAGCAAAGGGTCAGTGCAGCCTCTTGCCTCTGATTTTTTTTTTGGCTTCACTTTCTGATCTCAACCTGTGGTCTTATGGGGAAGTCCTTCCAAGAAACTCGTAAACAACTGTTCTTTTTCAGAGTGGACAGCTCACTTCTGCAATCCCTGGCTGCTTCATATTGGTGGCGGTTCTTCAGACAGGATGACTGCCTCTGACTGACTAATGCTCCAACATGCTTCTAGTTAGCTGATTCTAAGATTTTGCGTTGTGCACAGAGACAGCAAGTTATGAACTTTGTGGCATGGAAATTAAGTGCACTGAGCATCTGTTATATGAATGGAGCATTCATTTGTTAGTGCTTAAGCAAAACCAATTCATCAAACTTCATCAGTGAATGGTAAGCTTGGGAGAAAAGATGCACTGCAGAAATTAACCAAAGATCCTCAGACAGAACCTTCCAAACTCTCAACCACTTTCATTTTGATGAACAAGGGCAGCAGATATATGGGAATACCGCCACCTTTAAGTTCCCTTCCAATCCACTCATCATCCTGACTTGGAAATATATCGCTGCTCCTCCACCATCGCTGGGTCAAAATTCTGGAATTCCCTCCTGAATGGCATTGTCGTTCAACCCACGGCGCATGAACTTCCAGTGGTTCAAGAAGGCAGCTCACCACCATCTTCTCAAGGGCAACTAGGGACAGGCAATTAACGCTGGCCAGCCAACGATGCTCGCATCCCACAAATGAATGCAAAAAAAGCTCTGTCTTGTCTACTTTTTGGCTGAGAATTAATCAACATAATCTCAAAGTTTTGATTCCAGATGTGTCTTTCTGCTCATGCATTCAAGCAATAAATTCACAAAGTGTCTTAAACAATTCTATTGTTTATGAATAAATTATTTTACAAAAATATTTTAAATATTTTCTTTATAAAGTTCTACCATTGTAACATGAGCAGAGCAGGTATGAGGAGGCATTTGATCTACTCCTGCTATTTCTTACATTCTGGTAAAATTTTTCAAACAAAACCTTTTAAGGTACGTTAAATACTTTTTGTCAGTCTCTTTATACCTTGTCCTCGTGAAGTAGTCATGTAAGAACATACCAAGAAAGCCTGGTTAATGCTTTGCTAGTGTCTGTTCCTTTGAAGTGGCATGTGACATATTGCATGCTGGATTATTAAAACCCACTGTACTCATCTCATTCTTCACCCCCATCAAAGCACAGTCATCAATACTTGCAATTTATGGAAGCGTATATACAAACGGAACTTGACTGTTAGCCTGGGTACAAAGTTAGTAAACAATGGGCTCAGTGGTTAGCAGAGCTGCTTCATAGCGCCAGGGACTTGGGTATGATTCCATGGTGACTGACTGTGTGGTGTTTGCACGTTCTGTCAGTGTCTGCATGGGTTTCTGCTGGCTGCTCTAGTTTCCTCCCACAATCCAAAGGTGGGCAAGTTAGGTGGATTGGCTATGCTAAATTGCCCATAGTGTTCAGGGACTTGTAGGCTAGGTGGATTAGTCATTGTAAATGTGGATTACGGGCATAAGGTAGGGGGCTGGATCTGGGTGGGATGCTTTTCGGAGGTTCAGTATCTGAGAGCTGGTGCTCGGCCTCTGCAATGTAGGGAGCTAACTAGAAGAAGCTTCCTTCCCTCCCCTTCCATCTAACTGCATCCCCTACCCTAACTCCACCTACTATCACATATCTATCAGTTCTGAAGAAGGGCCACTGGACCTGAAACATTAAGTCTGCTTTCTCTTCACAGATGCTGCCAGACCTGCTGAGGTTTTCCAGCAGTTTCTCTTTTTGTTCCTGATTTCCAGCATCTGCAGATCTTTGGTTTTTCTTCTAGTTGGAAAGGCTGTTCTTTTCCTTGCATTGTTAGGAAAGATAATCTCACTGCAGTTCTTCATGTCTGCAACAAGATCTCCAGGAAAATCTCAGACATCCTGGAGACAGTGTTCTCAATTTTCTTTCACTCTTCTGTGGTTTCTGCAGCCTTAAAAAATCATTTGCAATTGAGTATTCCTGACTGCTGAAATCTTTTCAATCAATGTTGCCTTTAACTGGCACTAACTTCAGTGCAGAAATTCATCAATGATTACTACCATCTAGAAGCAAAAGGGTATTAGATATATGGAAGACCACTATGTCCAAGCCACACACCATCCTGACTTGAATATAAGTTGCTGGACTTTCACTGTCACTGGGTCAAAATCCTGGAGCTCCCTCCCTAATAGTATTGGTGGCCTACATGCACCAAATGGAGTACAGCAGTTCAAGAAGGCAGAGCACCACCACTTTCATAATGGAAACTAGAGATGGGCAATAAGTATTGGCCCAACCAGTGAAGCCTACATTCCGAATGTATATAAAATGTCAGAAATCTGTCAACAGATTTGACTTGTGATTCCACTCTGAATGGCTGGAGAACCAGGAGGTCAGTTAAAGAGTCTTGATGAAGATGGTGTTAAAGGTTTGGAGGATGAGGAATCTGCTATGTTCAAGAGCATTTTCTTCATCAATATGTAAATATTCCTGCTAGAGAAGGAGGGAAAACTTGACCTTCTCGTGAGAAATAAAGCAAGGCACTTGACTGAAGTGATGTTAGGGCACTTTGGGACCAGTGATCATAATTCTATTAGTTTTAAGATAGCTATGAAAAAGGATAAGCCTACCATAAAAGTTAACATTCTTAATTGGAGAAAGGCAAAATTAAACAGCGTGCGTCAAGAGCTTTCAACAGTTGATTGGAGTAGACTGTTCACAGGTAAAGGGACAGCTGAAAGTCAGAAGTTTTCAGAAGTGTGATAATGAAACTTGAGGCATTATTTTCTGTGAGAGTGAAATGTAAGGCTGGTGAGATTACGTAACAATGAATGAATAAAGATATTGAGGAACTAGTCAAGAATGAAAAATAATCATATTAACGAAGGACAACTGAGATCAGTTGAATAGTATAAAAAGATTAAAAGCATTCTTAAGAGGAAAATCAGGAAGACAAGGAGTGGATATGAGATAGCCTTGGCAGTTAAAGTTAAGGATAGTCCAAAGAGATTCTACAAGTACATTAAGAACAAAAGAGCAACTAGAGAACAAGTTGGGCCCCTTAAAGACCAATGAAATTGGCACAGTGGCTCAGTGGTTAGCACTGCTGCCTCACAGAACCAGGATTCAATTCCATCCTCAGGCGATTGTGTGGAGTTTGTACATTCTCCCCGTGGCTGCATGGATTTCCTTTGGGTGCTCCGGTTTTCTCCCACAGTCCAAAGATGTGCAGGTTAGGTGGATTGGCCATGGGGAATGCAAAGTTACAGGGATAGGATAGGCCTAGGCAGGATGCTGTTCGGATGTTTGATGTGGACTCGATGGGCTGAATGGCCTGCTTCCACATGGTAGAGATTATGTTCTATGCTAGAAGTCATCTTTGCGTTGAACCTCAAGAGATGGGAGAGACATTAAATGAATATTTCATGTCAGTTTTTACTGTGGAGAAACAAATGCAAGCTTGAGAATCAGGGAAATAAATATTGATGTTTTGAAAACAGTTCACGCTACAGAAGAGGAAGTACTTAGAAAACAAAGGCAGATAAATGTTCAGGACATGACCGGGTGTATCCCGGATGTTGTGGGAAGTGATGCGGAAATTGCAGGGCCATGGCAGAAATATTTGTATCATCTGTAACCATGGGTGCAGTCACGGGTGAGGTACCGGAGGACTGGAGGGTGGCTAATGTTGTGCCTTCATTTAAGAAAAGTTGTAAGGAGAGGCCTGGGAACTATAGACTTGTGAGTCTAATACTGGTGGTGGATAAGTTGTTGGAGGTGATTCTGAACGGTAGAATTAACATGCATTTGGAGAGGCAAGAAATGATTAGGGATAGTCAGCATGGTTTTGTGTGAGCGAAATTGTGTCTTTCGAACTCGATTGAGTTTTTTGAGGAAGTAACTAAAAAGATTGATGAAGGTAGAGCAATGGACATTGTTTACTTGGATAAGGTTCCGCATGGTAGACTAATGAATGAAGTTAGATCACATGGTATTAAGGTTGAGTTTGCCAATTGGATACAAAATTGGTTTTACGGTGGAAGACAGAGAGTCGTGGTGGAGGGTGTTTTGCTGACTGGAGGCCTGCTACCAGCGGTGTTCTGCAGGGATTGGTACTGCATCCACTTTTGTTTGTCATTTACATAAAGGATTTGGATGAGAATATAGGAGGCATGGTTAGTAAGTTTGTGGATGACACCAAAACTGGTGGTATAGTGGACAGTGAAGAAGGTTATCTAAGATTACAACTGGGTCAATAGACTGCGGAGTGGCAGATGAAATTTAATTTAGATAAATACAAGGTATTGCATTTTGGTAAAACAAACAAGGGCAGGCCTTATACAATTAATTGTAGGGCCCTAGAACAGAGTGACCTAGGGGTTCAGGTATATGATTCGTTGTAAATTGCATCACAGATAAGCCGGGTGGTTAAGAAGGTGTTTATCATGCTTGCCTTCATTGCTTAGACCTTTGAATATAGGAATTGGGACGTCATGTTGAGGTTGTGCAGCATGTTGGTGAGGCCCCTCCTGGAGAACTGTGTGCAGTTCAGGTTGCCTTGTTATAGGAAGGATATTATTAAACTGGAGAGGGTTCAGAAAAGATTTACCAGGATGTTGCTGGGAGCGAAAGGTTTGAGTTATAAAAATAGGCTGAATAGGTTCGGACTTTTTTCACTAGAGCGTAGGAGGTTGAGAGGTGACCTTATAGAGGTTTATAAAATCATGAGGGGCATAGATAGGGAAAAGACCTTTCCTGTTCGCCTTAAGATGGAGATGTTCAAAACAAGGGGGCATATTTTTAAGGTGAAAGGAGAAAGAACATGGGGGGCAACTTTTTTACGCAGCGAGTGGTTAGTATGTGGAATGAATTGCCAGAGGAAATGGTGGATGCAGGTACAGTTATTACATTTAAAAGACATTTGGATAAGTACATGAATAGGAAAGGTTTTGGGGGATATGGGCTAAACGCAGGCAAATAGGGTTAGTTTAGTTTGGCAACGTGGTCAGCGTGGACTAGTTGGACCGAAGGGTCCATTTTATGCTATATGACTGTATGATTCTATCTCTGGAACTTTCACTGTTTTCCTGATCTGCTACAGATCCTGCCATTTGAGCAATGATCAAAAATTGAAAATTTCACTCAAGATTTCGAAAAGCCCTGAAAAGGTACCATTTAATAGACTAATGAATTGGTACTGAGTCTGCAGAGTCAGTGAACAACAGCAGAATGTCCAGCAAGCTAGTTGCAAGACAAAAGTCAAAGATTAGGTGTAAAGGGTGCTGTTCAGAATGGAAAAAGGTAAAAAGTGGACCCTACAAGGAATCAGTTTTCTTCATATTTTATATTTACAACTTAGGCCTTGGAATCAACAATCAATCTTTTTAAATTACCAGATTAATGGCATAATTAGTATTAAGAAGGGCTGCAATTAATTGTCAGATAATATTAATAAACTTAGAGTGGGCCTACAATTGGCAAATGAATTTCCACGCAGATATGTGTGTGGCATGCATTTTGGTAAGAAAAGCACTGGAGATTGTACAAAAATATCCACAAGGATGATGTCAGAAATATAAACTTATACTTCCAGGTAAAGATGAGCAAGCTGGGTCCCTTCTCTTGAGATCTTTGAGGAAGATTGTTCTGAAGAAACTTATTTTGCCAAAGAATGCTGAGAATGTTGAACTTCTTATGATAGAGAGTAGTTGAGGCAAATAGTATAGATGCATTTAAGGAGATCCTAGATAAGCATAAGGGAGTGAAATGAACAGTGGATTCCACTTGTAAAGGGAACAAGAGCAAGAGGGCAGAGATATGAAGTGATGTAGATTTGAAGCAAGAGTGATGTGAGAAAAAAACACATGATGTTTGAAAAATCATCTTCGCATAGTGAGTTATTGGAATATGGAATGTACTGCCTGGAAATGTGGTGCAGTCAAGTTCAAATGAGACATACAAGAGGGCATTGGATGGTTATTTAAAGAATAGTGGTGTGCAAGGATATGGCGGGAAACTAGTACTAGTTATTAGAGCTGGTGCAGGCATAATGAGTGGAATGGCCGCCTTTTGCACGGCAAAAGTTATGTGATTTTTTTGCTGTTAGAGTTAAATGAGGCAGATAGGAGAGTGCTGGAATGGAGCGTAAAAGTCTACATTTACTGGTGGCACAGAATAGCCTTCATCTGTGCTATGTATTCTTTTGGTACTTCTGTGTAACTACCCAAGATTGGGATAATAAAAGTGCTCAAAATGGTGAAAATGTTCAAATGAGACAAATCTCTCTGAAGGGTAGAAAAACCTCATGTATTTGGATACCAAAGATAAAGTTAGTAAAAGGACATTAAGCCAAGGTATAATCACAATATTTTTCAAATACTGGAAATGGAACTTGGTAGATGACAAAATTCAAAGTTTTCTACTGTTAGACTTTGTAATTCATGTCAGAAAAGAAAATCATGCTAGCAGGGAAGATTTCATTCTTCAAAAGTGTATTGTGATTCCTCCTGTGCATAGTGACTTGTTTCAAAGCAATATTAGTTGGGCCAGGGAGCAGGTTACTGTCTGCTATATTTATCTTGTGAAAGTAAAGGTCTTTGTTTGGGGATGACAAAGGTCTAGCTACAATAAAAGAAAAAGCATTTCATGTTTTCATTTCGAAATGTTACCACAATATTGGGAATCATAGGATATTTTAACACCGATCTTTTCAAATTTTAGAGTGAGGTTTAATAGTGAGAACAGGTGTTGTTTTTTACAGTAATTCAGCCTTTGAATTCTGTCGGCTTTAGATACAGCTAAAGCTTTCTGTCCCTAGTTTATGAAATTGGATCTGCCCAGCTCACTAATTACTGCTCATAATCCCTGTCAGCCATCGAAGACCATTGGCTTCAGTGTGAGACGCAGCCAGCCAGAGAACCTTATTGACATTGCTCGGCTCCTGCCTGGCTGGAAATGTGGTCATTCTGTTCAGGGAAAAGCTCATTGCACTTGCAGGCATCAATTCGTACTTATGTTGGAGAAAGGAAAGAAAAGAAACCCATTTTTTCACACTCTTATTTTAGGAGCAGGAGTTTTGCAGAGGACTCAAGTTTATGTTTTGATTTGACATTGGATTAATAGTCCATATGGTATCAAATCAAAGTGAGGTGACATGTCGCCTTGAAATCAGGTCAAGTGCTCACTTTGACTTTGAACTGTTTACTGTTTGACTGAAGCTTACATCATTTTGTGAAATGACTAAACTTGTAACTGCAACCTTCAAGTGATCTTCTGGAATTTAAGACTTGAATTTTTGCTGTCATGTTGTGAGTGCAGAGTCAGGAAAAGTCCTGGTTGCACAAACCTGACCAGATGAAACTACCTCAGGTGGTTGGATTTTAGTTCCAGGGGTTAGGGTGAAATGACAGCGTGCCTGCCACTCCCCTAATGTGTTCAAAAGTGATCACAGCTGTTGGGAGTGTAGCACCTTTTTTTTTAAAAAGGCCTGTCTCCATGCTCCGTCTCTTTCTTGAGGCAGGGAAAAAAGAATAATAAAAAAAAGCCTTCCAGCCCTTGCTGCCTATTCCAAATCTGTGACAATCCATTCCACTTTATGCCCATTCCATTATTTCCCCCTATAGACCCTCATATGCTTTTGTTTGGGGTGGCACTGTGGTTAGCACTGCTGCCTCACAGCACCAGGGACCTGGGTTCAATTCCATCCTCGGGCGACTGACTGTATGGGAGTTTGCACATTCTCCCCGTGTCTGTGCTCCGGTTTCCTCCCACAGTCCAAAGATGTGTAAGCAAGGTGGATCGGCCATGCTAAATTGCCTGTAGTGTTCAGGGATTTGTACATTAGGTGGGTTATAGGGGGATGGGTCTGGGTGGGATGCTCTGAGTGTCGGTGTGGACTTGTTGGGCCAAAGGGCCTGTTTCCACACTGTAGGGATTCTATGATTCTGTGCTGTCTGCCCATTTCTGCCACACTACCCCATTCCCCATGGTCCTTTATACCCCAATGTCAATTTTGTGCCAACCCATACCCTATTGACTGCCCTTTGCCATTATATCCTCTTTTCAAACTCATCCAGTATTCCCAATAGTCAGACCTTGAGACCTGAGGTCTATTGATGAATTGACTATTGCTGAAATTAAATAAAGTTCTTAATTCTCTCTTGTTGAATCCCGTACTTAAAAAAGCACACACATATTGTTTAAAAGTCCATTCACCAATATTAACTTCCTTTACTTTCTTTTAAAACAGATACCATGAATAAAAATATCACTTCAAAGACTTTATATGCACTGGGAATTGTCAATCAAACAGACAACAAATGATAGGCAAGTTACTGTCATAATGATGTGTTGTAAAATTAGTCATGCAGCACTAATTATATAATGACGACTCTCAGGCTTAAGTTAACTGATAGAATTGTGACTTTTTTTAGACACAATATACATTTTTTTTCAAAGTTTTAAAGGGCAGGTTATTTAAATGACCAGAGAGTTCCCTTTTGACAGCTGTGATGAGCTTAACAGATTCAATGATTTTATGCACTTAGTACACACATCCATGGGAAGCTGGTGACACAGTTGCTGGAATTATAATCTAGATGCCCAGGCTAATATTCTGGGGAAATATGAGTTCCATCCGATGTGTAAAAACTAAAACTTAAATTCAATTGATATATTTGGAATTAAAGAAAAATAGTCCAGTGATAGCTAGGAAATGATTGCCTTTTGTCATGAAAACCCATTTGGTTTACTAAGGTCCTTTAGGGATTGAAAATCTGCCTGCCTCACCTGTCAGTATGATTTATGCTGATCACCCATAATTTAGTTAGTTGCCTGTGCTTTGTTAAGAGCTTAAAAGATGTCAGAAAAGTAATCAGAATTGAAATATCCAGGACATTTGCCAAATGTTTGTTTATCTGATAAAAAAAAAAGGTGACGATGATGGTAACATACATACACCTTTTTCAAAATAATAGTTCATGAGTTATTTTGCTGTTTAACATTAGACCTAGCCTATATTGTGCTTTCTCTTTGAGGACTTCCTCCCCACCTTTTTTCAAATATGTCATCATAATGCCCTCAGAAAAACTCCAGCTTTGACTTTTCTGCTTTTTGCAAATTACCACTGCTAATTCCCTTTCCTCTTCAAAGTTATGAACATGATGTCATCTCCCAAATCTATTCTCAGCTTTCCTGCAAAAAATGTGGCAAATACTCAGCAGGTTAAGGAACATCTGTGGAGAGAGGAACAGATGGGACAACAATTCCTTCGAAACCTTTCTTCTCAACCAATCTGCCTCACTTTAAGAGGCTCCTTAAAACCTGTCTCCATTGTTCAAGTTACTAGACATCTATCGTAATCTGTTCAGTCCCAGATCTTCTTTGCTAACACTCCTGCCAAATGTCTGAAGATTAGAAGTTCAGTCTGTTGTTACTGAAAAGGTGCAGCTGATGTCAGCATGTCTCAGGATACAGTTGTACATTAGTTCTGCCACAAAGGAGTCAGTCAGACAAGACTACTCCTAACTTTGAGCTCCATTGTTACCTCTTCCTGTTACTTCTTGAGCTCACTTGGAGGGCCACCTGTCCTTTTCTGGTTGTAAGATGTTTCTTTGTTCTACATCTTGTGCCACGATCTTCAGGTCAGTGAGTGGAGCTTGCTCTCTCTCAACCTCAGCAAGTCCTCAAAGTATCACAATAATGTTCATTCTTCAGATGACTCCCAGAGTTGCAATGCACTTAGCACTGTCCACTTGTGATATCAGGCCCCTATTGATTTGTATAGCCAATGAACAGTGTGGGTAGCAGTAACTGTGCAAAACAATAATTTAAAACAGCTGGCATTGTGCACATTTAATGTTCCATTTGTATTGCAATGAACTGGCATAAGTTAATCATCAGTTGTTATTCCCATGAGTTTTTTTGTGGATAACATCTAATGTTCAATGTGTCTTTAAAATGTTAGATACTTCAGTGCTGATTTTTTTTTTGTATCGAATTCACGTGCAGTATGATGTTTTGCATTTTCTCACTTCAGGTTCTTACAACTGCATGTTGAACTTCTGTAAAACATGATTTCAGGTGAGCTTGACTCTGGAAGAAGTGAAGTGACACTTGCTGTCATGTTAGTCAGACATCGCTTTGCCCTAACTAATTATAGTGTAATCTGAAATTTGATTTGCAAAGTGATTGGGATCTCTTTAGATGCCATAGATGCTTTGGTAACCTGCGTCTTTTTCACTTCTGTCTTTACAAAGCCAGGATTCTGTCATCTTTGCTGTATAATGATTCACATTTGTAACCTTTAAGAAACAGCTCTGAAGATGCTAGGCATGCTGCAAAGCTCTCTTCTAAATATAATAGTTAACCAGCTGGACAGGAGCAAAGGAGTATGAATTGGGGTCTGCTGGCTGGAACTTAACTACTATTTTCAGACCAGTCTGCAGGTTAAATGTAACTGGAGACTAGCTTTCATGTGTTGAGTGTCATTTGAACATGGAACTACTGAATTTAATGTTCCATAGAAGGGAACTGGAGGGGATATAACCAGATCAAAAAAATTCTTGGTCAGGTCAAATTGAACTGAGAATGAATAGGTCTGTAGTTACCAAGAATTATTCTGTAGCTGAGAAGGTAGCATGGGAAGGCAATGGTCTCGTGGAATTATCACTGGACTGTTCATCCAGAGACCCAGGTAATGTTCTGGGGACCTAGATTTGAATCCCGCCTCCGCAGATGGTGGAATTTGAATTCAATAAAAATATCTGAAATTAGGAGTCTAATGATGACCACAAATCCATTGCCAACTGTCGGAAAACCCCGTATGGTTCACTAATGTCCTTTAGGGAAGGAAACTGCCATCCTTACCTGGTCTGGCCTACATGTTGATTCCAGACCCACAGCAATGGGGTTGACTCATAACTGACCTCTGGGTGATTAGGGTTGGGCAATAAATGCTGGCCTAACCAGTGACATTGTCATCCCGGAATGAATAAAGGGAAAAAAAGAAACCTGAGATAACATTAAAGTAAACCACTTTACGTGTATGTAGTAAGATGCAAAAGACATTAAAAGGGAATAAATGATTATTTGGACTGACTCACTATATATATATCTCGCAAATTCCAATGTTCTGCAGCTATCTATTCAGTTCATTGGCTTTCGTTACTCCCTTAACTTGATCTGTTTCTTGGGGAATTTGACTCCCACTGTTCTATTTCTGCAAGGAGATTACAAGTATCTTTGTGTTCTGGCCCAGATCTTCATGTCATTTTAATGATGAAATGTACTAATTGGCATTCAGTTGATTGGCAAGATGCTTTATTGCATAGTGGGTGAAATATATAGAACTATGCTGAGACAATTGGTGCAAACAATATTACTACAACAAATTCCACTTACTTCGTTTACAGGAATGGTTCTAGGATTCAGGAACTTCAGTTATGATGATGGTTGGAGAATTTGGGCCTGTTTTCCTTGGAGAGGAGCAGGCTCTGATGAGATTTATTTGAAGTTTACAAAATTCTAAGGAGGCTGGACAGAGTAACTGGGGGAAAACTGTTCCCCACTTGTCAGAAAAAGTCTTTTACACATGAGTTATTTGGATCTGAAATGTGCGACCTGTATGGGAGACTGGTTCAGTTGAGTCCTTCAAAACAGCATTGTTCAATTGAATGGAAACAATGTATAGTGTTACAGGAATAATGCAGAAAGGAGAATAGTACTAAGTCTCAAGACTCATTTGGAGAGCTGCTGCTGAGATGAAGGTCAAACAGTTTCCTTCTACACGATAACAATTCTGCGATAATGACTTTACCATAGTAAATATTTCCGGGTACTTCGCAGGAGTGTTCTAAAAAAGACACCAACCGCATAAGGAGATATGAGAGCGTATTAAAATAAACTTGGGAAAGGGGCACATTTCAAAAAATGTCTTAAATGTGAAGGAGAGAGGTGGAAAAGTGGAGCTATTTAGGTAGCATATTTCAAAACCCCAGAGCTTGGAGCTGAAAGCATACTCATTAACGGTGGAGCAAATAAAACTGGGAATGCTCAAAGTACCAGAATTGTGGGCGCTCGTGCATCTCAAAGAGTTGTCAGTCTGGAAAGGGTTGTAGGAGTTAATAAAGATTTCAAAACATGACATGAATTTTAAAATTCATGTGCTGTCTAACCGCGAGCCAGTGTAAATGAGGGAACATAGGAGAGGTGGATAAACTGGACTGTTGTGTGAGCTAGTGCATAGGTAGCAGGTGCCTTAAAGTTTGTGGAGAGACCAATGTAGGAGGAGAGTCAGGAATGCATTGAACTAGTGAAATATGAAGAAAATGAGTGAAGGCGAGATGAAGTAGAACAATGTTACGGAGATCACTTTTAAGTCAAATGCGATACCAAAGTTATGACCAGTCCGGTTCAACCTCGGGCAGTTCATGTAGAAGCTTGCCTTCATTGCTCAGACCTTTGAGTATAGGAGTTGGGATGTCATGTTGAGCTTATACAGGGTATTGGTGAGGCCTCTCCTGGAGTACTGTCTACAGTTCTGATTACACTGCTATAGGAAGGATATTATTAAATTGGAGAGGGTTCAGAAAAGATTTACCAGGACGTTGCCAGGAATGGAAGGTTTGAATTACAAGTATAGGCTGGATAGGTTGGGACTCCTTTCATTGGAGTGTAGGAGATTGAGAGGTGACCTTAGAGGTTTATAAAATTATGGGGGGTTTGAAAAGGTGAATGTCAGGCGTCTTTTCCCTAACATGGAGGAATTCAAAACATGGCAGCATATTTTTAAGATGAGAGGAGAAAGATCTAAAAAGACAAGGCAACTTTTTTACACAGAGAATGGTTTGTGGATGGAATGAACTACCAGAGGAAGTGGTGGATACAGGTACAGTTATAATGTTTGAAAGACATTTGGATAAGTATGTGAATAGAAAAGGTTTGGAGGGACATGGGCCAAATGCAGGTGGGACTAGTTTAGTTTGGGAACATGGTCGGTGTGGTGTGGACTATTTGGACTGAAGGGTCTGTTTCCATGTTGTATGACTACAGTTTTATGACTGTATAACGGATGGAGTCAATACTGAAGGAGTGGTGTTTGTGGCTGGATGCAAGTGTGATATCTTCAATCTTAACAATAGTTGGCTTAAAAAAATTTCTGTTCATCTGGTGCTGGATATTGGATAAGCAGTCTAACAATTTAGAGACAGTGGAAGATTTTGAAAGAGATGGTTATAAGGGAGAGCTGCATATTGTCAGCATCCAAGGAAGCTGACATGTTTTAGAATGATGTCGCTGTGAGGCATAACATAGATGAAGTGGGAAGAGGACAAGGATTGTTTCTTGCAGGAATCCAGTGGTAATGCAAGACTTATCTTCTGTCTTGGGTTATGTAAAAGATTCCACTTCTAATTTCCTCATCTGAGGTCAGAATAGATGTTTCTTTGGTAACTACTGGAAGAAATTATTAATTTAAAATTTCTGCCATTTCTGCACTGTTGCTTGTGATACTATCCAGTACATGGCCTGTTCCCATCTTGCCTTTCCTGTTTTTATTTATGTGCCTGTAAAATGTTTACTATTTTGTATCAGTTTCTTCCATAATTTATTACATAGTTCCCTTTATTTTAATCCTTTGCTTTTCTGTGTGGTGGATGGAGGGAGGATGGTACCGTTATGACATTTAAAAGGCACTTGGATGAGTCAAAAGGGTTTAGAGGGAACTGGCAAATGGGACTAGATCAGTTCAGGAAATCTGTTTGGTGCAGGCAAGTTTGACTGAAGGGTCTGTTTTCATACTGTATAACTTTATGATTTTATGACTGGACAAGGGTTAGGAAGGGATGGTCAAAATAGCAGGAAACATAAAATGCCATAGGGAACAAAAATAAGACTGGCTTGATTGACTGCGAATATACAAAAAACCCCTAAATCCACACATTCTTACTGAGCTAAACATGATGTAGATGTTGCAAAAAAATAGAATGTACCACTTGCGCCTCCCAACGCCACATGAAGCAGATAAACCTTGAAGGGTGGTTATTGCTATCATTCATGTAGGTCCTAGAAGGCCTGAGTCTGTACTAGGTGATCTTTTTAGTAATTTAATTCGAAAATTATGTTTAAATTGCAGCTAAATTGATACTGGGATGAGCATTATTGGTAAATTCATTCAAAGAGAATGATGAAGTGATTGTGTCATCGGCTCTTTTCTCATCGGCTAATCTATTATCTACCAAAACTGCAACATCTCATGAAGGTCTGGGCTGCACTGTTATTGTAATGAATAATGATGAGCAGTAGATAAGCGTTGAAGGTTGTGGATGTGAAAATTTTGTTTTCATGATTTGAATATAGGATGAACATGGTAAAACACCACATACTGCAGCCCTCCAAAATTGGTCCCAATGTTATGTGGATATCTGTAACATCACGTACATATTGTTCTCCACTTTCAGCAAGTTTTGTGATTATCAAAATTACTAATATCCAGGCTGCAGAGCAGAATAATTTTTGCACTAATCTCTCTGCCAAGTGAAGACTGATCATGTACAGCATAAATATTTTCAGGTAATAACTTCTACCCTATTTACTTTATTCCTGACCTCAGAACAACAGACTTCACTGCACCATTGCAACTTTCTACTTCCATTTTTCTCACATAATAGTTCCTTTGATTAGGGCCAATTTGGTTCTAAACTGGGGCTGTGTGGCACAATGGTACTGCCCCTACCTCTGAGCCAGGATCCCTGGTTCAAGTCACACTCGTTCCAGAGTAAGCCATAAGATGTCTAAACAGGTTGATAAAAAATATCCATTGCTAGACTGGGATTAATTTTGGGCTATGAGTGACACCTAGTAGAAATCAAGTTATTAATGCCACAACTTCTTTAATGTAGACACACAGCCAGCAGGGAGAATACTGTCATTCCACCAGCCCTCACTACTTTTAACTTCTGGTTTCAGTACTAAATGAGCGTTGTTCAGATTCCATGCACCAATTAGTTTCATCAGCCCCATTTCATCGTGTATGGTATATTCAGCTCTAACTCCATTCAGAAATTTGCTGATGTCACCACCATAGTGGGTCATATCTCAAACAATGATGAGGACAGAGTACAGCAAAGAGATACAGATCTTAGTGGTATGATGTAAAGACAATAATCTCTCCCTCAATGTCAGAGAAATGAAGGAACTGGTCATTGACTTCAGGAAGCAGAGTGGAGGACACACCTGTCTGTATCAGTGGTGCTGAGGTGGAGGTGGTTGAGAGCTTCAAGTTCCTACAAGTAGATATCACCAACAATCTGTCTTGGTCCATCATGTCGACACTATAATCAAGAAAGCATACCAATAACTCAACTTTCTCAGAAGTCTAAGGAAATTCAGCATGTCCACAATGACTGTTACCAATTTTTATAGATGCACCACAGAAAGCATCCTGTCCAGATGCACGATAGATTGGTGTGTCAACTGCTCTGCCCAAGACCACAAGAAATTACAGAGCATTGTGAAAGCAGCCCCATCCATGACGGAAACCAGCATTCTATCCATTGAATCTGCCTACACTTCCCACTGCCTTAGGAAGGCAGCAAACATAATCAAAGACCCCTCCCACCCCGGTTATACTGTCTTCCACATGGTTATACTCTCTTCCACCATCTTCCATCAGTCAGAAGACACAACAGTTTGAATACGTGTACCAACGTATTGAAGAACAGCTTATTCCTCGCTGTTATCAAACTTATGAACAAACCTCTCAAATATTAGATTGATTTGTCTCTGCACTTTCCCTGTAGGTGTAACACTATATTCTGCATTCTGTTCTATTACCCTGATGTGCTTATGTAAAGTATGATTTATCTGGTTAGCATGCAAAACAATTCTTTTCACTGTATCTCAGTACATGTGACAATACTAAATCAAATCAAGTCAAAAATTTGCGTAACACCTTTAATATAACAAAACATTTCAAGGTGCTAACAACATTTTTAGGTTGAATTTCTTGCAGGAAGAAATTGCATGCATTTTTTCTAATCTTTGCACCTTTGATATTGCCAGATGTTATTTTGTGCTGATAGGAAATGGGGGAAGTATTGCATGTTTTCTGGAAACATTACCTTGAGTATATGATGCTAATTAATTATAATAACAAAAACGTGTATTTATATCGTCCATCCTTGGCCTCCTGCAATGCCACAGTGATGCCACCCGAAGGCTGCAGGAACAGCAAATCATATTCAGCCTGGGAACCCTGCAGCCCAATGGCATCAATGTGGATTTCACAAGCTTCAAAATCTCCCCTCCCCCAACCGCATCCCAAAACCAGCCCAGCTCATCTCCACCTCCCTAACCTGTTTTTCCTCTCACCCCAAGCCACACCCCCATCTCCTATCTACTAACATCATCCCGCCCCCTTGACCTGTCCGTCCTCCCTGGACTGACCTATCTCCTCCCTACCCCCCTACCTACACTCACCTTTACTGACTCCATCCCCGCCTCTTCGACTTGTCTGCCTCCTCTCCACCTATCCTCTCCTCTATCCATCCTCTATCCGCCTCCCCCTCTCTCCCTATTTATTTCAGAACCCTCTTCCCCTCCCCCATTTCTGATGAAGGGTTTAGGCCCGAAACGTCAAGTTTTCCTGCTCCTATGATGCTGCTTGACCTGCTGTGTTCATCCAGCCCCATGCTTGTCATCATGTATTTATATCATTCTTTTAACATAGTAAAAAGTTTCAAAATTGTTCATAGGAAAATTACAAACTAAAATATGGCAATGAAATACTTAAGATGTTAGGCCAGATGACCAAAAGCTTATCTAGGAAAGGAGAAAGGTGAGGTACAGGGCAGGAGGGATCATGGAGGGGATATTTGAGTTTAGGGCTTAGGTAACTGAATACATGACCAACAATAATGGACTGATTAAAATCGGGGATGCTCGAGATTCCAGAATTAGATGAATGTAGGTTTTGAGGTGGTGACCATGACAGGATTTACAGATTAGGAAGAGAATTCCAAAATGAAGCGGTTATCTAACCAAAGGAAATATACGGTGGCATGCACTCGGGTGATAGCTGAATGGGACTTGGTGCAATTTAAGTGACATGGAGCAAAATTTTGGATGATCTCAAGCTTACGGAGGGTACGATGTAGGAGACCAGGCAGGAGTGTATTAGAATAGTTGGGTTTGGAGGTAACAAAGACATAATCAGCATTTCAACATTTGAGGGCAGTGTGAGATAACAAGGTGTAGAGCTGGATGAACATAGCAGGCCAAGCAGCATCAGAGGAGCAGGAAGGCTGAAGTTCCTGCAGTTCCTACTATCTCTGAGGCCAGTGTGAGGTTAGGTGATGATACAGTAGTGGAAATAGGTGGTTTTAGTAATGGTATGAATACATGGCCAGAAGCTGATTTTGGTGAGGATGCAATGAGTGCTGTTAGATAAGTGGGAAAGGAATGTAGTCTGTAGCTGGGAACCGAGGTTGAAGTGTGGATGAAAACAATGGCTTCAGCCCTCTGAAGATTTAAGTGAAGCAAAATGTTTGCTCATCCCTTACTGGATGTCAGATAAGCAGTCTGATAATTTAGCAACAGTGGGGAAGTTGAGAGAGGTAAGTTATCCAATGAGCTAGACAATAGTACAGTGGGCTTGGTGGAGGATCGATTGTATAAAAGGCTGCAGACACAATGAGAAAGATGAGGAAGTAAAATTTACCATAGTCACATATAATGCCATTTGTGAGTTTGGTAAGAGCTATTTTGGAATTGTGGCAAGGGTGGAAATCTGATTGTGGAAGTGTAGGATTCAAGCATGAATTACAAGATGGGCTTGGATTGTCAGATGACCACTCATAAAAGAACTTTGGAGAAAAAAGCAGTTTGGAGCTAAGACAGTAGTTTGCAAAGGCGTAGAAATTAATATTTGTTTATCTTTTAAGGAAACAGATAATGCTGGCAGTTTTAGAGGAGAGAGGGACAACAGCCGAAGAGACAGAACTGTTAACATTATCTGCTATCATGGAGACCAGGAAAGGAAGCCAGATGGTCAGAAGTTCATTGGGAAAAGGGTCCAAGCAGGTCTCGTGGATAGGTGAGTCTGTGAGGGACTGAGGGAAGACAAGAACTAGAGTTTGGGAGAGTTAGAGGATGTTTAGGCTAGTAAAAGAGAAGAATGCAGTAGTGGCAGCTGAATGAGTGGCTTCAAAGAAAATCCATGAACCACTCGCTCTTAATGTTCGGGTTGAGGGTGGAGGAGACAAGGCAGAGGGGTATAAGATCGTCGCTTACAGTTGAGATAACTGGAGATTCTATGCAATCCAGTATGTTCCTGGTTTACTGAACAGTTTTAGCATGTTATGTTCATTCAAATTATATTCAGTGATATTAGATGCTGAATGTGATCATGTGTCGAGTTGCTTGTTCCACTTTGTAAGTAATGCTTCTTGCCAAAGTGTATGGTCAGAATGATGAGCAGTAACT
Source organism: Ginglymostoma cirratum (assembly GCA_024137785.1). Lineage (NCBI taxonomy): Eukaryota > Metazoa > Chordata > Chondrichthyes > Orectolobiformes > Ginglymostomatidae > Ginglymostoma > Ginglymostoma cirratum. Next base: position 9,444,077 of record JAHRHZ010000095.1, on the reverse strand, counting down.
GAATGATTACCATAGTTGATCACAGTTAAGAAGTAAAAATCGAAAGAACTGCAGATGCTATGAATCAGGAACAAAAACAAAGTTGCTGGAAAAGCCCAGCAGGTCTGGCAGCATCTGTGAAGGAAAAAAAATTCTGAAGAGTCACTGGACCCAAAACGTTAACTCTGTTTTTTCCTTCATAGATGCTGCCACACCTGCTGAGCTTTTCCAGCAACTTTGTTTTTGTTCACAGTTAAGAAGTGGCTGTTTTAAATGAACTATGGTAATGTACAGGAAAAGCAAAAGTGAGAAAAAATATAGACTGTAAAAAAACATTGTGAAAGGTTAGCACATAAGATGCAGAAAAGCAGTACTGGGCAGGTGGAGCACAGAGGCTTTAAGAATTTCAAATGTTCGGCTGTTTAATTTTAGGTTCAGGTGGCCAACTGGCAACCCTCAGCATTTTCTTCCACCTTTAGATGATGGAAATTGGAGCTGTGAAAACCCCGTATTATGTACACATTCTGTGAACATTCGTTATCTTGTTTTCCTGCAGCCACAATGCATTGAGGGGTTATGGTAATGTGAGGAACACTGATTTAAAAAACTTCTCTGATGTATTATAACTTCTTGAGTGTTGCCAAAGTTGCATCTAAACCAAAACCATGAAAGATGGTGGTGAGACTTTAGAAGGCAAATACTCTGTCTCCCTCTCGCTTTCAAATGCTGACCATGTCCCACATTTTCAGTTTGATTTTAGATCTTTGATTTATATTAATTTCCATAGTCTATCTCTGTTCCAGATACCTTTTATTTTATGGTTATAAATGACAATACTATGCTGGTTTTGCATTTCACTTCTGATCTTTTTTCCCTGTCTACTGGTGTGCGATATAATTAAGTAAGCTGTATGAGTCTATTGGACTGTGGCACCTGGCACTATGTTTCTGGCTGTCACAGTCTATAAAGTAAATTTAAATGGACAATGTAGGATGCATATTTTGATGAATAATCTTGCTTTCCAAGGGCTGTTATAATTCAGTGTTTTCTTTAAAACCAGCTGTGTTTGCTGCACCTGTCACTGCAGGAGGCATGCTCACTGCCCATGCAGTTGCAGTGCCTGTGACGTCACTACCAGTAACTCCACAGGTAGCTGACTGCACCAAAGAATTAAAACTTTCTGTAAAACTGAGCAATGCAAAGAAATGTTAACAAGTGTAGACCAATAAAGTGTTTTTTTTTCAAATCAATTCAGTTCAAATCCAAATTGCAGTTTACTCATAAACCCCACTTCAAACACTTGGCCGCCTGCTCACTACCTCTCTAGCTGTCCTGCTACTGACTTCTCACTGCTTCCTAATGAAGTTTGTCAGGCACATATTGATGATGTCTGTAGCACCATGCGGGTGCCCATGAGCAGAGTGGTGCTGACTACAGTTCCAGGTGCAGACTGATGTTATCAGCAATGTCAACTTCAACTTGCCCTTGGCAAAAGATAAAGTATTTTAAACTCTGGGTACTGAAATTTAAAAAGGTGCAGATTGGATCCTCATTCTTATGTGTGGTGATATTATGAATGTTGACTTTGACAAGAAAGTTACATTTAAAAATGTCTCCTTATCTTTGAAGTGATAGCGTATTCTGTTAATAGACCCAAATCAAGAGACGTACTTTTTCTTTGTGCAGAGAGTTTATTGAGTAAACAAATCCAATAGTTCTCCCTTCTAGTCCCAGCTGTTCTCCCTTTACACATCAAAACATCAATTACTCAGCTAACAGCCATCACCTGTACTCCTCTAGCCTTAATAATTTGTGTTATGATCCCAGCTGATGTTATTACTGGAAAATGTCTGATCCCAGGTTGAAATCTGGCTTGATAGTTTACTTTTTGGTTTTAATGAGGTGGTCTTTCACTGAAGCACAAACATGCAATGCTGCAGATTCATAGAATAGAATCCATAGAATCCATAGAATCCCGACAGTGTGGAAACAAGCCATTCAGCCCAACAAGTCCACACTGACTCTCCGAAGACCACCCTGTCCAGATTCACCCCTCCTACCCTATCCCTGTAACCTTGCATTCCCCATGGCTAATCCACTTAGCCTGCACATCCTTATGCACTATAGGCAATTTAGCATGGCCAATCCATCTAACTACACATTTTTGGACTGTGGGAGGAAACCCACACAGGCACAGGGAGTATGTGCAAACTTCAGTTTAACAATAGAATTACTGTACAAAAGAAATAAAGATAACACAGAAGAAACCAACTGTTTGTCTGCAATGTGTAAAATACAATCCCATTAATCCCAACAGCCCTTCTTTACAGCACTTACATCCGGAAGAATTCCCTTCTCCATCTTTTCGATAAGGGTTCATTTAATTGGGCTTCAATTCCTCAATTCAATGCTTAAGAGTATGATAGCCTCTTCCTTGAGTCTTTGTACAACTCACTTAGACTTTATAATGAAAAAGGAACTTTAAAATGAAATTCTATACCCTGAGGTCGTTTATTTCTTAACATTCCAGAACTATTTCCCTTTCTTAGGAGCAACTATTTTGCACAGTTACCTCTAGCCAAGACTTCTGGAAAATTGCTTAAACTGAAATCCAAAAGCTTTTTTAAAGCTTTGATTAGAGATAGTAAGAACTTCTGATGTTGGAGTCAGAGATAACACAGTGTGAAGCTGGAGGACCACAGCAGGCCAGGCAGCATCAGAAGAGTAGGAAAGTTGACGTTTCAGGTCGGGACCCTTCTTCAGAAATGGGGTTCATTTCTGAAGAAGGGT
>JAHRHZ010000095.1:9356246-9440908 GCA_024137785.1 Ginglymostoma cirratum | reverse complement strand
ACCCTTCTTCAGAAATGAACCCCATTTCTGAAGAAGGGTCCCGACCTGAAACGTCAACTTTCCTACTCCTCTGATGCTGCCTGGCCTGCTGTGTTCCTCCAGCTCCATACTTTAAAGCTCTGATTAGGTTCTTTTCCTAATCAAAAACAACTCTGACCTTCTAAATTGAAAGATTAATGCACAACTCTTTACTTTGACCACATGCACAAACTGTCTCAAAGCAAAATACCATTAGCGTCCAAGAAGTCTCTTTCTATGACTACTTTTAAAATGAAATAACCATGGCTACAAAAACATTTACAAGTTAATCATTAAATCACTTCATAGATCCAATTCTAATTCACAGTTGAAACCCATATGGCACTAGTTAAAAATGTAAACATAAAATAAATGATATTAAAAAATATTTAAATCATGCACCTTACATCACACTTGATTATTATATTGACAGATTCCCCCCTTATTTTTAAATACATTTTCAAAATGCACTTACAATTTCCATCATGATGGAAGGTGACAGTGAGCACTCCTCTACCAGAAGCTCCCAGCCTCCGCCTGAATGGGCCAGTAAGCTCCCAAACATCCACTTCTCCGTTCTGGTAGCCCATCCTGTTAATCCCACTTCACTGTTCTCCAAGCCCCCAAGAAATTGACTGCAGCCCACCCCATCAACCAACATAACTGGACAGCAGCAGCAAGATGTACCCAGACATGTGACTGCTGCATACATATCTCCCTGACCACATTAGCATCGCACCCTGAGTTGCCACTATGGAGAAAATGGACTAACCATGACTCACTGGACAGTAGAGGCACAGACCCTCTGACTGAATGCCTGACCGTGGGCCCTGTACTCGTATGGGAGGCTGCTTTTGACTTACTGTGCCAAGATCCCCTGACATGGGTAGCTCCATGGACTTCAATAAGGACTACTCCCCTAAGATCCTGAGGCATGTATTCCTGCTTCCAAATGTCTAGTTTGTTTTATGAGTTTGGTAGGATGAGAATCTGAATATTAATGAATCATGCTTCTGCATTAACAAAGCATTTTAGCAGCCATGTTTAGTAACCATAATCCCTGTCAATTGGCATCTTGTCACTGCCTAGAAAGAATTGTGCCGTGCTTTTTGTGAAAGGATTGACTTGAGATAATCATGATGTCAAACGGGTCTTGCTGCACTTGTTACCCAATTCTGCCACACATTTCGCCATAGCCCACACCACTCGGATCTGTATAAGGTTCCAACCATAGACTTTTTGTCTGCAGAGATTTTATCGATTGTACAAGTCCAATGATTCACACCCAGTACCAGCTGTTTCCCCTTTTATATATCTAGACATCAAGTAACAATCAACCTCTGTTTCACTCTAACCTTGTTTTATTAATAGTATTTGTACTAATTTTCTGACAGGAGAGAGGCCCATGTGGTCTGGTTGTTGTGGAAAAAGAAACACAAACCAAAACCTGTTGATAATCACGTGACACTTTTCACATGTTTACAGAGAGAAAAAAGAAAGCTTTTTTTGAGATACATGCAGAGAGAGTGGGACAAAGTGTTACTGCTGTGAAGAACAGAGTGATCTATTTTTGTGTTAACAGTTAAGTGGCATGCTTGTAGAAGCTGGTTTTCAGTTCAAAACAAGGACAGGATTGCTGGGGACTTTGGGAGATTTAAGGAACTAAGAGTCTCTAAGATGGATCTGGCTTGTGAAAGTTGGTTCTGGGATGCTTGACCTGAGTGGGATAATTTTCTAAGGACACAGGAAGATTTGACTTAGCATGGCACAGAGAAATATGTTTCTGGAAAGCTGGAAGTAAATTGGGATTTAATGGTGTTGCAACATCTGCCAGAAATGCAGTAGACAGAAAAAGAAGTTGGAAAATATAACTCAATTGTGTTAATGAGTTAAGACAAAAACATCTCTTATTTAGTTTGATAGGTTAGCTCTCAGCAAAATAATGTTTTATTTATGGATATTTTAGCTTGTTTGTAATTGTAATAGTCTTAAACAAAAGATCTTGAGCTTACTGATAGAGATTTCAGAACTGAAGACTAAGCTATTTACTTAATTTCTTGTGTCCTCAGCAGTAGTGAAATTTGTAGAATCCTTGAGTGCTCATTGAGTGTATGTTTCTGATTTGCTATATCTTTGATTTGGCTTTGCTTTTGTAAGGCAGAGGAACCAGGAGAGAAGTCTTTCAATCTCTTGGAGTTTCAAATCAATTTTTTTTTCTGTCTCTGATTCTTGGTTAAGTGGCTACTGCAAAGTGGTTCATTTGTATATTCCAGTTTTAAGTCCATTGACTTTCCAAACTAGATAGATGAAAGCAACCCTGTCATATCCCTGGTATGGCACGGTAGCACAGTGGTTAACACTGCTGCCTTACAGCACTAGTGACCTGGGTTCAATTCCAGCCTAGGGTGACCATGCAGACTCTAGATAGAACATGTCCCTCTGTCTGTATGGGTTTCTGCCAGTTGTTCTGGTTTTCTCCCACAGTCTGAAAATATGTAGGTTAGGTGGATTGGCCATGATAAGTTGCCCATAGTGTTCAGGGATGTGCAGGATAGGTGGATTAGCCATGGTAAATACGGGGTTATGGGGACTGAGTCCGGATGTTCTTTGGAAGGTCAGTGCAGACTTAATGGGCTGAATAGCCTCTATCTGCTTGTCGGGGTTCTATGATTCTAGTATATGAAACTTCTCATACAACTATTTATTAATACAGGACTCTAATTTCAAAGTATCAAAAATAAAGTGGTAATTTCATTTCAGCTGGCTTTATTCTACATTGATTTTTGTCTTGCCTTTTTAAAAACCATTTTAGCCCATGATGGTCTCAGATATTAAACTCAGATGATGAAGTTGAAAGCTGTTCATGTATATTTTACTGCTATCATAACGATAGCTTGCTGTTAGGCAAGAACTGGGTAACATAAAATGGGAACAGATGCTGTCAGGGAAGAGCACTGTAGAAATGTGGAGATTGTTTAAGGAATGCATACTGCGTGTGCTGGATATGTTTGTCCCTAGCAGGCAGGGAAGATGTGGTCGAGTGAGGGAGCCTTGGTTCTCGAGAGGGGTCGAACGAGTGGTTAAGAGGAATAATGATGTTATATAAGGTTTAGGAAACAGTGATCGGCAAAGGCTCCAGAGAGATACAAGTTAGCCAGGAAGGAGCTGAAGAAAGGGCTTAGGAGAGCTATAAGGGGGCATGAGAAAACCTTGGCAGATAGGATCAAGGAAAACCCCAAGGCTTTTTACACGTACATGAGGAATAAGAGAATGACCAGAGAAAGGGTAGGGCTGATCAAGGGTTGTAAAGGGAATTTGTGCATGGAGCGTAAAGAGATAGGAAAGGTCCTTAATGAATACTTTTCTTCGGTATTCACAACTGAGAGGGACCTAGTTGTAGGGGAGGACAGTGTGAAACAGGCTGGTAGGCTAGAGGAGGTGGATGTTAGTAAGGAAGATGTGCTAGGAATTTTAAGGAAATTGAAGATAGATAAATTTCCTGGGCCTGATAGTATTTATCCAAGGATTCTATGGGAAGTGAGGGAAGAGATCACAGGGCCTTTGGCGGTGATCTTTTTGTCCTCACTGTCCACGGGTATAGTGTCAGAAGATTGGAGAGAGGAAAACGTCATTCCCATGTTCAAAAAAGGGAATAGGGATAACCTCGGAAATTACAGGCCAGTTAGTCTTACTCAGTGGTGGGCAAAATATTGGAAAGGGCTCAGAGATAGGATTTATGATCACTTGGATAGGCACAGTTTGATTTGTGATAGTCAGCATGGATTTGTGAGGGGTAGATCATGCCTCACAAACCTTATTGAATTCTTTGAAGAGGTGACCAAACATGTGGTTGAAGGTAGAGCAGTGGATGTTGTATATGTGGATTTAAGTAAGACGTTTGATAAGGTTTCCCATGGTAGGCTCATGCAGAAAGTAAGGAGGCATGAGATAGGGGAAAATGTGGCAGATTGGATTCAGAATTGGCTGACCCTTAGAAGACAAAGGGTGGTAGTGGATGAAAAATATTCAACATGGTGCTCAGTTACGAGTGGTGTACCGCAAGGATCAGTTCTGGGTCCTCTTCTATTTGTGATTTTTGTAAATAATTTGGATGAAGGAGTGGAAGGGTGGATTAGTAAGTTCACGGACGATACGAAGGTGGGTCGAGTTGTGGATAGTGTGGAGGGCTGTTCTAGGTTACAAAGGGACAATGACAGGATGCAGAGCTGGGCTGAGAAGTGGCAGGTGGAGTTTAACCCTGAGAAGTGTGAGGAGATTCATTTTGGAAGGACAAACTTGAAAACAGAATACAGGGTTAACGGAAAGATTCTTGGCAGTGTGGAGGAGCAGAGGGATCTTGGGGTTCATGTCCACAGTTGCCTGAAAAGCTGCCACCCAGGTGGATAGAGTTGTTTAGAAGGCATATGGTGCGGTAGCTTTCACTAATGGAGGGATTGAGTTCAAGAGCCGTGAGGTTATGCTCCAGCTATACAAAAGCCTGGTTCAACCACATCTGGAGTATTGTGTCCAGTTCTGGTCACCTCATTACAAGAAAGATGTGGAAGCGTTAGAAAAGGTGCAGAGAAGATTTACCAGGATGTTGCCTGGAATGGAGGGAAAGGTTGAGAGAGCAAGGGCTTTTCTCTTTAGAACAACGAAGGATGAGAGGTGACTCGATAGAGGTGTACAAGATGATCAGAGCTATGGATAGAGTGGACAGCCAGAGACTTTTTCCTAGGGTGGAGGTAGCTATTATGAGGGGACATAGCTTTAAAGTGAGTGGAGGTAGATAGAGGGGCGACGTCAGGGGTAGGTTCTTTACTCAGAGAGTGACAGGGGTGTGGAATGCATTGCCGGCACGGGTAGTGGAGTCGGCCTCATTAGGGGGATTTAAGCGGCTATTAGAAAGGCATATGGATGATTGTATAAGGTAGGGGTGGAGGTTAGATTTACCTTCGGTTTCGGGTAAAAGTTCGGCGCGACATCGTGGGCCGAAGGGCCTGTACTGTGCTGTACTGTTCTATGTTCTATGTTCTACGAATTATAAAACAAGGTCCCATCAGTCCTGTGAAAAATTCTATTACAATGTTTTGAAAAAAAATGAGAAAATCCTCTCTAGTGTCCTGTCCAATATTTCTTCCTTGATCAACAGCACTAAAGTAGATTACCTGGCCATTGTCTCAATGCTGTTGGTGATACCTAGTGAGCAGAAATTGGCTGATGCATTTCCTTCTGCAGCTGCAACTATAGTTCAAAGTACAGATACTTAATCGGCAGTGAGCTGTCCAAGGATAGCCTGAGATTGTGAAAGGCATATAAATTTGGTTTTGTTCAGTCTTTGCGGTAAAAGACCAGAGATATAATACAGAATAGCATCAAAATTGCATAATGGAAATGTGTAGTTCAGTCCAACTACTCTGTGTTAGTGATTATCCTCCAGATAAACAATAATCATAAGAACGTAGGAACAGGAGTAGAACATTCTGCCCCTCCAGCCTGTTCCACCATTCAATGAGATCATGCCTGACCTGTGGTCTAACTCCCTTTGGCACATGTCCCATAATATCTTTGCTTAACAACAATGTATCTAATTCAGATTTAAATTTAGCAACTGATCTAACATCCACTACCATTTGTGGAAGAGAATCCCAAACATCTACCATCCTGTATGTGTATAAGTGGGGATGTTTTGGACCACATACACATTAACACAGAGGAGGTGTTTGCAGCCTTAAAGCATATTAAGGTAGATAAATCCCCTGGGCTGATCAAGTCCATCATCGGATGTTGTGGGAGACTAGGGAAGAAATTGCAGAGGTCGTTGCAGAGATTTTTGCTTTATCTCTAGCCACTGGTGAAGTTTCAGAAGACTGGAAGGTGGCTAATGTTGTTCCATTTTTTAAGAAAGATAGCAAAGACAAGCCAGGGAACTACAGGCCAGTGAGCCTGACATCAGTGGTAGGCAGGTTATTCGAGAGGATGCTGAGGGACAGAATCAACCAACATTTGGATAGTCAAGGTCTGATTAGGGATAGTTAGCATGGATTTGTGCATAGGAAGTCCTGTCTGACAAATCTTGGAGTTTTTCGAGGCAGTAACCAAGAGGATGGATGAGGGAAGTGCAGTGGATGTTGTCCATGTGGACTTTGGTAAGGCCTTTGACAAGGATCTGCATGGCGGGCTAGTCATGAAAGTTAGTCACATGGATTCCAGGGAGAGCCAGCTAATTGGATTCAGAATTGATTCAATGGTAGGAAGCAGAGGGTAGGAAGCAGAGGGTGATGATTTAAGATTGTTTCTTTGACTGGAGGCCTGTGACTAGTCGTGTGCCACAGGGCTTGGTCCTGGGATCTTTGCTATTTGTTATTTACAAAAATGATCTGGATGCAAATGTACAAGGCATGATTAGTAAGTTTGTAGATGATACAAAATTAGGAGGTATGATTGACAGCGAGGAAGATTATCAAAAATTACAGATAATCTTGATCAGATGGGGAAGTGGGCTGAGGATTGGCAAATACAGTTCAATACAGATAAGTGTGAGGTGTTGCACTTTGGGAAGTCAAACCAAGGTAGGACGTATACAGTAAATGGTAAGGTCCTGATGAGTGTTGCAGAACAGAGGGACCTAGGAGTACAAGTATATAGTTCGTTGAACGTGGCATCACAGGTTGACAGGGTGGTGAAGAAGGCATTTAGCATGCTGGCCTTTATAGGCCGAGGCATTGAGTATAAGAGTTGGGACATTATGTTACAGTTGTATAAGTCGTTGGTCAGGCTACACTTGGAGTATTGTGTACAGTTTTGGTCACCCTGTTATAGAAAAGACATAGTTAAACTGGAAAATGTGCAAAGAAGATTTACAAGGACGTTGCCAGGACTAGTAGGCCTGAGTTATAGGGAGAGGTTGGCCAGAATAGGACTTTATTTCTTGAAATGTAGGAGAATGAGGGGTGACCTTATTGAGGTGTATACAATCATGAGGGGCATAGATAAGATGATTGCCTATAGTCTAATTCCTAGGGATGGGGAATTGATAACAAGAGGGTATAGGTTTAAGGTGAGAGGGGAAAGATTTAAGCAGGTCCTGAGGGGCAGCTTCTTCACACAGAGAGTGGTGCGTATATGGAATGGTCTGTTGGAGAGAGTGGTTGAGGCAGGTACAAAAGCAATACTTATAAAACATTTGGATAGGTACATGGATGGGAAGGGTTTAGAGGGATATGGATCAAATTTGGGCAATTGGAACTAGCTGAGTGGGCATGGTCAGCATAGACCAGTTTGGGCCGAAGGGCCTTTTTCCATGCCGTATTACTCTATGACTCTGAGTGCTTCCTGACATCTCTCCTGAATAGTCTAGCTCCAGTTCTCAGGGTATATCCCCTAGTTCTAGAATCCCCAGCCAGTGGAAGTAGTTTATCTTTATCTACCAAGTATTTTCCTGTTAATATCTTCAAGACTTTGATCAGATCACCCCGTAACCTCTAAATTCTGGAGATAAACATGCATAATTTATGTAATTTCTCCTCATAACTCCTAAAATCCAGGTATCATTCTTGTCTTTTTTGCATTCTCTATCTTTTTATCCCATTTCCTTCAACAGTCTATCATTCTTACATATTGACATGGTCTTTGTTTTAATCAATTCATCCCCAACTTCACATCACTCAGCTTCTGTTCGAAATCACTTACAATAGACTGAATTTTCCTAAAATAGGCTGCCAATTTCAGGAAGTATCATGGAGGGTTTCCTTCTGTGCACCTTCTTCTCACCAATTTTACTCTGCTCATCTCAATAAGTTTGCACTATGTCTCCATGTAATGCCCTATCTTGTGTTCATCAGTGGTGAAATACTCGCAGATCAATTTTAATGTTAAAACCGTGGGCATGGCATTTGAACCCAAGCTCCTCACTATGAGTAAAGGTGCCAGCTTGGTCTGAAGTCACCACCTGGGTCAATCTGGTGTCCACTATCTAGGTAACACACAGCAGTGCTGCAAAAAATGTTAATGACCTTTTGTACTGTGCAAACGAGAAGTGCTGCAATCTTCTCTCTGCTAATTCATACTAACTCTAACTTTGCCATTGCACTCACTCCCACCACAACTCATGGTCTACTGCCCCCCCACCTCCCCCACCTAGTATTGTATACAGCATCTTCCCTCAGTAGTTCTCACTCACCCACCCTCCAAATTAATAACTCCTCCCATGCTCCACACTTCCTACTCCACCTTTCCCGGCAAATGACGGACCAACCTCCTGACCAACCATAGTCCGCCTTGACTGACAATCCACTTTAAACATGAAAAGCTATCTATTTGCATTCAAAGACAAAGCAAGGAAGAGCTTCTTTGAGAATCCAAGTAGGCACAAAGGTAATGAGTACGTAGAAAGCAAACTAGCACACCTGAGATGCACATTGTTCCAACATACAAGATGGGCGCCTGTCCCTGCAGGGAAAGTGTCCTGGTAGCTGCATTCTAATGTAAGGAGTAAGTGAGCTCCAAATTACAGTGTTGAAGTGCTGAACTGTATTATAAGTGAGTTCCAAATTTGCTAGGATGACATAGTGATGCTAGTGCTTTTCCAGTCCCAACCCCAGTGGCAGGAGGTTACTGCTCATGGAGCATGTTCTGAGTTGTTGGGGAATGCTGCCCAAGATGGAGGCTTGGAGAAGATGACAGTAAGTTGCAGCCATCAAGTACATGCTCGGACAAAAATTGTCACCATCTAGTTTCTCCCCGCCGGCTGGGAAAATAGCAAACTGTAGATTAGGTAATCCTGAGATATTAAGCACACATTAGGCCCCTTACCACTCAATAGTGTGATTCTTATTGAGCCTTTCAAAACTTGTTTGGAAATGTGGACTTATTTTCTCTCAACTTCAAGAATTTCATTTTTTCAATTCTTACCAGATTTTCCCAGCTGACTCACCATTGCCTGTATCGTTTAAGATGTGAGAAAACTCACCCCATAGTTGTTTTCTCATGGTTAATCTGGCATTTGCTCAGTTTGTCCTTGAGAAGTTGGTGGTGAATTGCCATGTTGTAGCAGTTCATGAAGTGAAGACATGCTTGAGGTAGAATTTTTCAAACTCTTGACTCAATAACAATGAAGGAATGTGAAATGTTATTCACATCTAAATAGGAATTGGGGATGGGGACCCCATGGAATCCCCAGCTGTAACACACTCCAGACGAATTGTCCAGGAAATTGAATTTTCCACTGGGTAATATCACAATGCCTAGAACCGTCTGAAAGTTTCCATTTAAATTGGAGACTTTGGAGGGTTCTAATGAAATTACATAAATTAGTTACTCAGGGAAAGTTGGTCAATTGAATACCAAGTCTAAATTCTTGGGGCAACTGCATCGACCCCATACTTAGCTCACATACCCCCAACCAAACGTCTCTCCAGCCCTGACCTGCTGACTACCCCTGGCACCACCCCTAGCAGGCATCCTACTTACTGGCACCATGGCACCCTTCCCACCTGGCATCCTCTCCTCCCTACCCATCTGGCATCCCAACTTCCTAGCACCTTAACATCACTAAACGTATAGCAAGAACTGCCGATGGTGGAGTCAGGGCCAATACAGTGTGGAGCTGGAGGAACACAGCCCCAAACCAAAATGTCGACTTTCCTGCTCCTCTGATGCTGCCTGACCTGCTGTGTTCCTCCAGCTCCTAACTGTATTGATGATCACTAAACCTATAATATTTATGATCTGTTAGCAGTTGTCAAAGTGGCTGTCAGAATCTTTAAGTAGCTGAAAATGGCAGTTGACTGATGTAACTGGGGGCATATTTTGTTTTCCTCTGCATTTCTGAGGAAGCCCAGAGCAGAATCTCTCTCTGAAGTGAGAAGTAACTTTCTTTCGTAAAATGACGGTCTGAGTAGCAATGTGCTGAAGATTGCCACGCTTTGAAAAATCTGGCTTATTATATTTCTAATTATCATGTTTTATATCTTTAATATTTTAATATCCTTTAACAAAAAAGCCCTATAATCTGTTGTATCGACAATAACCTCAATCTGGTAAGTTTATTTTTCCCCTATCAGGCAGCCATCTTGAGAATTTGTGCAATATCCTCCATTATGTCTGAAGTCTTTCCTGGGTGTAGAGTTCAAACCGGTGCACAGTGCTCATTGTGAATTTATTAAGATTTAATACAGAATTAGCATTGTTGCTTGACTTTCATATTTTGTACCTTTTTCCATAAACTCAGTTCTGCGTTAGCTTTTAATGACCTTAATTAATTGAGAGACAGTTTCAAATGCCTTGTGATTCTGAGTCTACAACTCTCTCAGATCTTTAACATCACCTACCGTTTTCTCAAGCAAATTATAACTTCTATGTTTTTATTCAAAATGAACCATCTGAAATACAACCATTTTGAAACAATTGCATCATTATATCAATATCTCATTGATGCCTACTTTGGTCCTCAAAATGATTTCCTATGCCTCCTCCTTCACTATCTGTAATTTTGGAAAGGAGACTCCATCAAATTGTTGAAGTACACATTGGATAGAATGGAAACAGATTCTTATTAAGTAAAAAGGTGAAAGGTTATTGGAGGAAGTTGGGAATTAAAGTAATGGTTTTATTGAATGGCAGAGTAGACTTGAGGTGCTGAGTGGCCCACTCCTGTTTCTGAAACACGTTTGCATTTCTTTGCCCACAACTCTCTACCTGTATTTATTTAGAGCTTTTAACATTCACACTTCTCAAAATCATCATAAAATATGACAAAATATTAACTTCAATTTGTGTAGAGAAATTGCCATTAACTCAGAAACTCTTTAATTGTAACTTATTTTTAATCATTTTACTGCCCTTCAATTAATTCCATACTACTTATTTTACTTCGGAGAATCTTGCTGAAGGTTTTCTAAAAATCAATTTACAGGACATCAACAACATTCTCTTCATCCACCATATTTTTCAAAGGAGTGCAATGTGTTTGTTGAGCTATCTTCCTTTTTGACAATTGAAAATGCCTCCTGTTTCGTAAAATGAATTCTACTATGTTAAAGCATATTCTTCAGACTTGCGCATTAATCAGAAATTATCGTCTTTTTACTTAGTGTTGTTGGAGTTCAGTGTGCAGTCATTGATTAGGAACTATCCAGTGCATGCATATCAGAGTGAAAATAATACACGGTACCAGATGCTGAGACAAACATGGAATTTTTCACAGTGATAATTCTGGTAAATCAACAAATCATTCCAAAGCACTTAGGAGCAACTCTCACCTGCACTGTTGATATTTTAGCTTCACTTTTATTCACTATTTCGATCCAGATATCAGAGTCCATAAGCAGGATTTACTGCTTTACTGATTTACTACCCAAAGAAGTGGGACATCTGCCAATCAATCCAACTGGCCGACTGCTTCGTAGACCCAGAAGTGCCATCAGGAAGCTGTCCCAACAGTTACATTGCTGGAGTGCTCAGGAAGCTGTCCCAACAGTTACATTGCTGGAGTGCACAGGACCAGGGTTGAAATTGGATGCCTGAGGGTGGTACGGAGAAAGGGTGGGTTTTGCAGTATGCTAGACTTCCCCTCCCTGTCCCTGAACTTTTCTCACTGGCCTCAAAATCACAGGCATGATTGACTGTTTGAGGGCCTCAATTGGGGTTGAGGACAGGTACCCACATCTTCAATTACACATTATTTGTGTGTGAATAAATATGTGACAGGTAGGTCATCTGATCACCTGAGAAATTTTATGTTCTCTCCCCTAACTGCCTGCAGATTTGCAGCAGAGTGTCCATAAAAGTCTTTGCTATTTTGCACATCAGTATTGCAAGAGAAAGATTATGCTGTTTTGCTTTTAAAGAAAAATGGCATCATAAGTTACATATTGCATTTACGGGAATTGGTTTCTAGCAGGTGTCCTTAGCCAAGCATCTTGCTTGCTTTCCTCCTTGAAGCGCTTCATGTTGCTAAAGCATTGGATGTAAAATACTACAAGATATAACATTGTCAGCTGAAAGCTTTGTGGTTTGATATGATTAAATTCAGTGTCTGTGATCTAAACCACGGTATAAATCCCAGTGTGGTAGTTCTACAAGAACAACTTGCATTTATATAACAATCCAATAAAACACATAAAATGCAAGTATGCTCTTTCCAAACTTGCTAAATGTCCTTTCTAGGGATCCACATCATTATTCAACAGAATTTCATGGACTGGATCTGCCTATGGATCATTCCTATGAATCTGCTCGTTAGCATGACTTTCTCTTTAACAGTAATTCAAAAATGAATAGGCAGGAGATTTGGGTTTAAATAAATGCAATCACACTGCCTTCTTGCAGTTTTAATTAAATGCCAGTAATATTGTTGACTGGTGTTGTAGAATGTATAAATTTGATGTGACAGCAAAATGGTGACCTGTTTTTGTGCTGTAAAATGTCATAAATTATCTGCTGTTGGTGCAGCTGTTTATTACTGTGTTCAAAGAGGAAATGTACAGTAAGCATAAGCAGTGTTGATTAATGTCTTTTTAATTATTACCATAAAAGCTAATGGTCACCACTGGGAATTTCTCTTATTTTTCTTGCTTTACTTGTGCGACTACCTTTCACAGAAATTTGCCATGGTATTTTTCATCTTAGTCTTGTTTGTGTGGCCACAGTTGTATGTTGTACGTACATACAACAAACTAAATTGTGAGGTACGTTGTTTGTGTAATTGGTCATTTTAATTCCAAATGTCGCAGTTTAATTCTTTGCGATGTTATTGTTGAAATAAAAAAATGTGAAAAATCTGAAACCATGCTGCAATAAATGCTCTCCAGTGTATACTGCATTTGAAAGATTAAGACTGGCAGCCCAAGGTCTCCTGATCAGTGCCGGTTAGCACAGGGAGATCGAACCCTTGTGGGGAGTGTGAGCCCAACATGGCTAAGTACTTGAGAAAGACCGCAATGTTAAGCTTTTAACTATATTCTAAGATTTTGTAGCTAGGTACCATTGTACTTAAGATGGCACTGGGAAAGGTGACAATGTACATTTTTCACCGTACTCCTTTATCCCTGTACTTGAGTATATGTGACAATAAAATCTAATTTTAATTCTAATTCTATTTGAATGTGATCTCGTTTAAACTGTTGAAGTCTTACAATTAAAATTTTAAGTGAGATTTTTGTCTTTTAAATTCTGACTGGTCTGCTGAACTTTGCAGTCACTTTCTGTTTTCATATTCTTTTTGTGAGGGTAACGGCTTTTGGTCACTAGGCAGAAGACTAAATCCAGTAGAGACTGATGGATGTGTTTGGTTAAGTTCATGAGTTGCTCATCTTGGCGAACTGAAAGAAACAGGGTGGAGCTAGAAAGGGGTCTGAGCAACTTGGGCTATGGCGAGATGAGTGGCTGAATCAGATAAGAAGTGTGGTGAGGCCAATTTTGACATTAGGATCATCTTATAATCATCTTTTATGTTTTTCACAAGTGATGTAATGAGTTTCTCACTGAGAAGCGAGGAATTTCCAATTGATGGGGGCTATTACTTACTAAATGACTCATTGACGGCTCAACTCACCTCATTAATATTCAGCTTCCTATCTTATTCAAGTGACCAAACAAGCTAGTCTTTGGCACAACTTGACATGGAAACCAGAGTGTGTACCTGGCAAATTCAGTTAGCGATTCCTCCAGTTGACCTTAATGTTGCACCCAACAGCATCTTCTGGAGGCACGATCCATGGGCATTGGCCCCATACACCCCACATCCAAAGACATTAAGTTCCGGTAAGTGCCACAAGCTCCAAGTCTCGATGGGACATTTCCGATCCACTTGCAGGATATTTCAGCAAAGCTGCACCTTGGGCTTTAAGGGCAACTATCAATGCAATGCTGTTGCAAGGTCACTGTGCTCAATGACATGTACTCAGCCCTTAGACTGGACCAGGCTGCACCTCTGGGCTCTCCTCAAGTACTCACTCACTTTGAACCAACTTGGATGCTTAGACCATAGCCTTTCTTTGCCTCACCCTTTTGTACTTTTTCCCTTCAGCCAAAGATACAATATTACTCATATTAATGCTGTCTTGCCATGCCATTTAGTGCAGATGCAAAGTTAGGAAGCTTATCCTGGTTGTCAGCAGACTTCGGTAAAGTTAGGGGGGATTTGTTTTGCTTCAGGAGTCCTGTCAAGGACAGCCTCCAATACTAGTCCAGGGCCTGCTCAGCTGATTGTCAGGCAGCTCAATCACTCATTTCTCTGCCCTATTGTGGGCTGTTTTGCTCTTGGAATGAGAGAGAAACAGGATGAATGGACATGAAAGTGGATATCACAGCTATTAGTTTCTGAGCAGATAAGTCCAAAGTGAGTGAGTAGGCAGCGCAGAAATGCATATAGAGTTAGTGGTGTTAGGAATTGGGGTGAGTGAGAGTGAATGGGCAAGATGTTATGAGCAATAGTGAGAGTGATTGAGCACGAGCATTGGTGGGAGGTGAATAAAGTAGCAGAGATAGAGTAAGTGTGAGGCGTCAGAGAAAAGGTAGTTGTGCAAACCCTGGTGACATGGAGAAGGAGATTGATCATCTTTAGACATTGCTATGGATTCCTCTAGACGGCTGAGACTGCTTTGATCCAGGGGGCAATCTCAGACCAGGCTGGCATGATCTGATGTCGTGGCAGCTATTACTAGTCCTGGGAAAGAGGAAGTCCAGTTCTGCATCACTGCATGAGTGGGACCTCTGGATCTGGCCAGCGCATTGTGTGTCAGCCACGACCAGGGCAAATGTCAGGAACCATGCCGGGCAGCTTCAGACTGACAATACTTGTTCAGGTACATGACAAGCTTTCAAAGGGGGTAATGGAGCAAGGGATGCCAGTGAGTTCCGGGGTATGTAGTCAGTAGCATGTTGTTCTGGGAACAGTGTATGGTAAGATGAGGCCAGATTGAATGTGAGAGTTGCTATAGAGGTGGGGTAAGTAATTAATGCGTCGCATTTAGAAAGATGAGGCAAGAGAATTTGTAGATTTAATGGCAACAAGCTCTCTAAAGAATTGGATGCAACTTGGACTTATGCAGAAATATGTACGATTGAGGCCATAGAAGCATGTAGCACACTTTGATACCTGTGCCAGCTCTTTGGTAGAGTTGTCAATTAGTGGTATCCCCATGCTCTTACCACATAGTCCTGTAGTTTTAATTACCCCTTCAAGTATTTATCCATTTCCTTTTTGAAAGTTACTTTTAGAATATACTTCCATCACCCTTTCAGGCAATGCAGTCCAAATCATGACAACTCACTGTGTGAAAAGAAATCTCTTTGTGACCCCTCTGATTCTTTTGACAATTACCTTCAATTTGTGTCTTTTGGTTTCTGACCCACTTGTTTGTCGAAACTTTATCACATTGCTCATGAATTGAACACTTCTGTTTAATCTCTACTTAACCTTCTCTGCTGTGAAGAAAACAGTTCTAGCTTTCTGGTCTTCCCTGCAGTCCCTTTCCCTGGCACTGCTTTTGTAGATCAAGTCTATCGTGTCCCAAAGATGAAAGTCTAAAATTAGACTTTCGTTTTTATTTTGCAGCTTTTTCACTGTCATGGAAAAGCAGAAAATGTAGTTTCATTAGGGCTTGATGAACTGTGGTGAATGAACAAAAGCCTTATGTTAATTCCCATTTTTGTATCAGGATAATAAATGATATAGCAGCATTGAAATTGAATATGTGATAGATGTGAATATCATTGCAGAAAATGGTTATAATTGTTCCTATGGAGTCTTCTTTAGACTTTCAGACATGGAAGGATTTCTTTTCAGATTTCACAACACCTTTCTATTTTCCTGACAATGCTTCTGGAGAACATATAGATCACAATCTGGAAGCACTGTAGCTTCTCGTGCTATTTTGTTGCTCATTGTTTATTTTGTAAGGCTATTTTCAAATGAGCCTAATGTAACAGGATGTGCCCTGTTTGTGGGAGAGTGATGCTCACTTGAAAGAGTGCTCACATTTCTCTCCTTCCCTTTTGAACGTAACAGTATAACAAGTTACTCCTTTTTCCAGCACAATAGCTGCAAACGCTTTCCGATAAAACTAATAGTATATCTAAGTTGAAGTGCAATAAGAATAATCTAGCAATAGCTCTCAACCTC
This sequence comes from Ginglymostoma cirratum, assembly GCA_024137785.1. NCBI lineage: Eukaryota > Metazoa > Chordata > Chondrichthyes > Orectolobiformes > Ginglymostomatidae > Ginglymostoma > Ginglymostoma cirratum. The sequence goes on along the minus strand of JAHRHZ010000095.1, from coordinate 9,424,764 downwards.
ACAGGCTGTCAATATACTTATAGGAAATCTTTCCATTAAGAGCCCTTTCATCTCCCCTAACCATATTTTTGTGAAGAAATTCCATGGGTGATAAATCATAGGAATGTGGAACAGAGCTATTTTCATCACTGTTCAAGTAAATTATATTTCACGAACAATAATTTCTGTTCCTCAGCAAGCTTGTAGGAATGTATGAGCATATATAGGACCAGGAATAGATCATTCAGCCTCTTTGGTCTGATCCCCCATTCATTGAGAACATGACTGATTTTCTAGGTCAATTTTATCCTCATTGATTTTCTCAATATGCTTTGAATCCCTTAGTATACCATTTTCTAACAAAACATTGAGCATATTAAAGACAGAGATTGATCAATGAATGAATATTCAGAGCTCTTGGATACAACACTGGATGTTCACGGAGTCTTCCTTGGAAAGGGTGGACTTCCAGAATCACGGCTGCAAAAATTCAGGCCTGAGAGTTAAATATTAAAACATGGTCTTTTGGGCTGTATGTTATAGATTAGTTTTTTTAAAAAACAAATATCATCACCCATTCCACAATTTCAAGAGTTATTAATACATATTTTTCACGGCCATTTTATCTTATTATGAATTCTTGGCTTCGTTTCAAGAACTACAGTTATCTTAGTAGAAGCTCCTAAGTTCACAGCTTGATTGACAACAGGCTAGTAAATGGATTATCTGTTTTTAATGTGGCTACTGAATAAAAATATATTTGTTTTTAATAACAGGTTAATAAAGTTTTGAATGACCATCATAAATGAGAGTGTTTTCAATATTGGGTATACTTGAATATGTGCTGCATTAGATTATTATTTTTGAAATTTCCACATGGCTGCTGGGTCTTCCCATGGTGGATGCTGTTTAGGTGGCTAAGGAGGCATCTTAAGGGCATGTGTGGAAGGCGTAGTGTGGTGACTGGATGGAGGGTTGAGAGGGTATGAGAGTTGAGGGCTGACAAGCCTACTAGCTTCTAAATGAACTGGCCTTACTCACCTTTACTGGCTCCATCCCCGCCTCTTCGACCTGTCTGCCTCCTCTCCACCTATCCTCTCCTCTATCCATCCTCTATCCGCCTCCCCCTCTCTCCCTATTTATTTCAGAACCCTCTTCCCCTCCCCCATTTCTGATGAAGGGTTTAGGCCCGAAACGTCATGTTTTCCTGCTCCTATGATGCTGCTTGACCTGCTGTGTTCATCCAGCCCCATGCTTGTTATCTCTGGCCTTCTAACCAGTCTGCTTTAACACTTTCTTGCCCTCACAGCCACTAATTGCCTGTTTCTTGGGTCAGCGGTCCCAAATCGAACTTGCCCTGCCTATTCTGAAACAAATATTGTTTGTGTGTTGTGAGCCACCTGCATTGATGGTGGGCTGTAGTTCTACATTTCTCAGCCAGGGAATAACTTTCTACATCTACTGGCAGACTCCTTAATAATTTTATATGTATCAATTAGGTCTTTTCTTCTAAAGTCTAGGAGACATGAACTTAAATTATTCAATCCCTGCTCATGGCACAATCACTTGATTCTAGGAATCAATCATATGAAAATTTGGTGCACTTCTTACCCAAGTAAGGATGCGTTTATTATTATAGGTAGATCAAAACTGTACACGATACTCCAGATGTAATCTCACCAAAATCTTATGCAATTGCTGTAAGGCAATAGATATTGATATCTAAACTCCTTTGTAATAAAGGCTGAGATACCATTTGCTTTCCCAATCCTTGGATATATTGCGCATTTGCTTTCTATACCGGTGTATAAACATCGCTCTGAACACAAACATTTCCACATTTTCACCATTTAAAATCTGTGCTGCTTTTCTATTTTTCCTATCAAAGTAGATATCGTCACACTTCTCCACTTCATATTCCGTCTGCCATGCTCTTGTCTTCTCATTTAACGATTATCCATTTGCAACTTCTTTGTATCCTCCTCACAATTCATCTCCAATGCTCAATTTGTATTGTCAGCAAACTTGAAAACACTTAAGCTTGGTCCCCATGTCAAAGTAATTAGTTTTAATGGTAAATAGTTGAGGCCAAAGAACTGATCTTTGGACTAATCCCACTAATTATAGTCTGTCGACCTGAAAATGATCCAACTATTCCTAACCTCTGTTCTTTTTTACTATTGAATTCAAATATCACCCCATCTGCCATAATGGGACTTGAACATGTCTTCAGAACACTAATCTGTGACTCTAGATTATGAGTCAATTGACAAAGCTCCTGCACCAACGCTTCCCCTTTCCTATTCTATATTATCTGTTTATCGACCCATGCTCAATTTATGTTAATACATTAGCCTCAATCTTATGAGTCCTAATTTTGTGCATTGACTTCTTGTGTGGCACCTTATTGAACACTTCCTGAAAACCGCAATACACTAAAGACGTTGATTTCCCCCCTTATCTAGCCTATTGGTTATAACCTTAAAAAAAACTTTAATGGAGTGTATGAGCTATCAGCCATTTTATTTTCCTAAAAATAAGTTTTTCCATAGTTATCTTTTGTACCCTCTGCTTATACAGGGGTACCAAAATATGTGAGAATGACTTATTCTGTTGTACAATTTAAAATTTCCATAAATAATTTTATGTATTATTTTCTAAAATGTTTGTTTTGTTAAATGTGTTGTCTTGACAATGATAAATACCTCTTTTTCATTCTTTGGTTTCTGTAATTTTAAGAAAGTGAGGGAAGCTTCTGAGACATTTAAGTACTCAGGATTTTGGGAGCAGCATGCCTATATTTTATGTTGAGCATTTATACAGTCAAAATCAAACCCTCATTCCAGTCATGCAGCCTGTGCCATTGACCATTGGATGGAAACAGGTTCTTCCTCTTTGCATGTTGAGAGAGGATTTTGATGCTATAGACATAGACTGTTATGAGAATCTAATGACTAGAGGTAAATATACCTTTATTATCTAGCTTTATAAAGGTTATATGCACCAAAGAATGAAAACATGATATGAGAAAATATCTATTTTAAATATAAATCTATAGATTTCCTTTGATAAGTAGCTTTTGCTGAACATAGAATGTCTTAAAAGTTGCATTTCACAGTTACTTTATGTATTTCTAATGTGTCTGTTTTACTTTTGAAATCCTAGCCATTTTGCCAGCCCATGGATTTTCGCAGACGGTCACCTTCAATCATCCAGACATAAAATTTGTAGCAACAATCACTTACAAGGTATGAAGCATTACATGTATTCAACATTTTAACCAAAATATTGTTCACCAGAAAGAAAAGATCATAGTTAAGCTACCCCACTGTCATAGATTTCCCATTGTGTTTAATCCCACAGCGCTTGCCTGGCAGACTCTGATTCCAATCAGGAGCTAAGAGATCAACAGACTTTTTTGTACCCAACCAGTTTTAGGACAAAGACAGAGGTTCTGCCCATGGGTGATTCAGTAAAGAATTGCCTTAACTCTGAAGCCTGACTTTTCATGTATGTTGTTCACAACACAGACTTTATTGGTCACTCTTAGGCTTTTTATAAAGTGATGCAGCCTGTGTAAGATGTCATCCCCTTGTTTTTGTCAAAGGCCTTTGGGTCTTGGCAGTACTTGAGCTTTGAATAAGAAGTTTATATTTTAATGATGAAAGCCACACTTTCTTGGTGGGAGGCTATCGCCATGGGTTTTATCACTCACGCCGTTCAATGCTCTTTGTTTGCTAACACGATAGTACTAACAGTTTTAGTACATTCTCCTACAGTACTTCGACTGAAGAAATTACAGCATGTTTAAGAAGCATTTCAGGCTGCCTTTTTGCTGACAAGTGACAGCTGGTGATTTAATCTGCCAGACTTAAGCTGTCAGAGTAAATTTGTTTCTCTTTTAAGCCAAAGGGCGATTTATTGTACTTTACTGAAATGAGAGACAAGAAGCCATCCAAAGATTGTTTCCTGACTGATCTCATTCCATGAAAAGCACAAATAACTATGAATAAATACCTGAAAAGTCTCCCTTATCACATTTGTATATGTTCAAGATCTTATTTGTGGAGTTAGAAAAATAAGTCAATTTGAAATTAATTTTATGGCCCAAAATGTAAAGCATTCATGAAGTTTTAAAAATGACATGATCACACATCTGCTTAGATCACAACTTCATTCCATGCCAACAATCTAGCCTTATGCATTATTGCAATATTTGAATTCTGGTTTGAAGATGTTTGCGTTTCTTTTCATGGCTCCCTGAATAGTTTAATTCAGAGGTCATTTTACGGGTGTCTAACTATGGCGTAGTTAATATTTTCTCATGGTCTGTGTGATGCACACACCTTGTTTTAAAATTTCATCTGATCCAGCAGAAACAGATATTTTGAAAAATAATAAATAAACCTCCTTCTGCATATTTTAGTAAATTTACTTTTGGCCTGTGATTTTAGGTAAACTATTTCTGGCCTATAGGATCTAGAAATTAGTTTCTTAAAGTATATACTGAGTATGTTATCACCAAAAGTCACCCTTCATTTCCCTAATGTTACTTGTAAACGCTAATTCTAAGCAATATATGGAAGTTACAGAACGCTATTTCACAGAGAGGTCAGAGGCAACCAGGGTAAGTCTCCTGTATAGTACTTTGGATATAGTAAAGAGCAGTGTCTTGGATGATATGAAGATGTACAGCAAAGCTTCATAAAATGTACAAAAAAGAATAGAGAAGTTAAATTTTACAAGGCCCCTTAGAGATGAGGCTGAGGAAAAAACAATGGCAAACCAGGAAATGACAGAGGAGTTGAATAAATACTTTACATCAGTCTTCGCAATAGAAGCCACTAATAGCATTACAAGGTGCAAAAGAGTACCAAACAAATACAATAACTATCACTAAAGAAAAAGTGCTAGGGAAACTAATGGGGCTAAAGACCACTAAGTGCCTGGACCTGATGGGCTTCAACCTAAAATATTAAAAAGAGTGGCTACGGAGATAGTGGATGAACTAATAGTAATCTTCCAGGAATCCTTAGATTCTGGAGAAGTCCTGGAGAACTGGAAAACTGCCCACTTTAACACCCTGTATTTGAAAAGGAAAGAAGACTAACAAAAAGGTAACTATAGGCCAGAGATAGTAGGATCTGCTCATACTGGAGTCTGAGATAACAAGGTGTAGAGCTGGATGTACACAGCAGGCCAGGCAGCATCAGAGGAGCAGGAAAGCAGACGTTTAGGGTCTGGACCCTTCCTTCCTCAGAAGAAGGGCCCGGGCCTAACTATAGGCCAGTCTGTAATTTGAAGAATGTTCATGTCTATTCTAAAGAATGTAATAGCAGAGCATTTAGAAATGCATAATATGATCAAGCAGAGGCAGTATAGCCACACAATGGGAAAATTTTGCCCAAATTAACTAAAAGTCTTTGAAGAGGTAACAAGATAGTAAAAAAAAGGGCAAGCAGTGAATACAATCAGAATTTACATTTGGGTTTTCAGGAGATGTTTAATAAGGTATCTTTAATTAGGCTTCTTAATAAGATAAGAGCCCATAGTGTTAGAGTTAGTAAATTAGCATGGATAGAGGACTGACTAACAAATAGAAAACAGCGAGTTGGTTTAAGGGAGGCATTTTCAGGTTTGTACAAGGCACTAGTCAGATCACAACTGGAATATTTTGAATAGTTTTGGGCTTATTATTTAAGGAAAGATTCACTGGTTTTAGAGGCAGCCTGTAGAAGGTTCACTAAGCTGAAACCAGGTACCAAGGGAGTGTCTTATGAGGAGAGGTTGAGTAGATTGTACCTGATCTCGTTGGAATATAGAAGAACACGAGATGACTTTAGAGCCATAGAGTCATACTGTATGGAAACAACCCTTCGGTCCAAACAGTTCATGCCAAACATAACCCCAAACTAAACTAGTCCCACCTGCCTGCTCCTGGCCCATATCTCGCCAAACCTTTCATATTCATGTACCTATCCAAATGACTTTTAAATGTTGCAATTGTACTCACATCCATCACTTCCTCAGGAAGGTCATTCCACAAGCGAACAACCCTCTGTAAAAATTTTGCCAATCGTGTCTTTTTAAAATTTCTTTCCTCTCACCTTAAAAATGCGCCCCCTCGTCTTGAAATCACCAGTCCTAGGGAAAAGACAATTACCATTAATCTTTACCTCTCATCATTTTATAATCTTATATCAGGTCGCCTCTTAACTTCCTACACTCCAGTGAAAAGAGTCCCAGCCTATCCAGCCTTTCTTTATAACTCAAACCTTCCATACCCATCAACATCCTGATAAATCTCTTCTCAACCCTCTGCAGTTTAATAATATCCTTCCTATAACTGGGTGACCAGAACTGGACACAGTATTCCAGAAGAGGCCTCACTGATGTCCTCTGCAACCTCAACATGACTTCAAGATTCTTAGAGGGCTTGACAGAGCAGAAGTGGAAACATTGTGTCTCCCTGTGGGAAGTTGAAGACTAGAGGGCATAATCTCAGATTAAGGTTTCATATATTTAAGATGAGGAAGAATTTCTTCTCAGAGATGAGATTCTGAAGTTTTTTTAATCTCACAGGGTTCTTGATGCTTGGTCATTAAGTACATTCGAGTTTGGGATGGACACATTTTTAATCTGGAAGGGAATCAGGGGTTGGGATAAAAGATAAGAAAGTGGATTTGAGAATTATCAGATCAGCAATGATCTCATTGAATGGCGTAGCAGACTTGATGGGTTGAATGGTCTACTCACGTTTCTACGTCTTATGGTCTAATAACATCTTCCTGTTTCCATGACTGGTAGTAGTGAATTAGCAGAATGTCTCCAAAATAATGGAAGTAAGTTGTGAAACAAGATCAGTAAATAAATTAGGAAGTGTCTTAACATATAAACAAGGAACATGAGTGTGCCACTCAGTCCTTTGACCCTACAGAGAAAAGATTTAAAGACTGTGGAATAATTATGGCATCCAGTTGTTGTATGTGACTTCAGAAATGAGCGAGGCCCCATTCTTGGCAATGTCGTTAATGAAACCCTGCAAGTCGGTTCTAATTCCACTTTTATTTCTTATTCATTGATTTGCTTCTTAGGACCTGAAGATTTGGAAGTAGATATTGTTAGTACTTATGTCTAGTAGTAGATAAATCTTACATTATAACTACATCAGTTGGGATCTTCCTGGCACTTGAGAAGCCAGTTGGGAATCAACCACTTTGCTGCAGGTCTAAACTCACATGTAGGCTAGACTGGGTAAGGATGGCAGATTTCTTTCCCTAAAATACCTAAGTGATCCAGTTGGATTTTTATTACATTCTATTAGTCATTAGAATGGAGACTAACTTCGAATTCCACATTTTTGAAATTGATTACATTGAAATCCCACCAGTTGAATTTAATGCATATCTCTAAAACTTTAGCTGTGCCTTTGGGTTATTAGCAATGTTGCTACACTCCTCTGTTGTTGACTCTTCATCGTCTTCTTCTTTCTCCTCTCTACGTGGGATCATTCTAGCTGTGGGAAGCTAAAGTGAGAACGGCAAAAGGATTGCTTATGGCAAGGGTGAAAGTAAGAAGTGATGCTGCAAGAACATTGAAACAGTGCAGCAAGAATTTTAACAATCAGAGATGTGTTGCAAAGATGATGGAGTTCAGTCTTCAAGTGACATAGCCTGGCAACCACGCCTCATCCATTTAAAATTCAGTAGATCATAATTACTCATCTACAAGAAAATGTGACCAGTTAGTCATCGGCCCTTACATTCATATGCCTTATCTCCCCTTCAATAATACTCTTGCAAGCTTCATGCACTCACACCTCACATATACTTGCACTTTTTAACAGGAACAGGCACATCATCCAAACATAGTTTATGGCAGACTGGTGGTCTGCCCCCTTTTCCTCCAGGAGAAATTGGCAAATAACTGGAGGCAGCAGGAAAGACATAGAAGAGGAGAAGCACTCCTGCAGGTTTAACCCCCATGAAGGAATAAATCACCTTGGCAACACATGTCAGATTATAAACTTCTCCCTGCACTGCTTCAGTTTTTTTGCAGCAACGCTCCTGGCATTAATCTCCACTGTTACTTCTTTGTGCCACGTCTGGAGCATCTGTGTGGAAAGCCCTCAGTGTCCTGTGGTTATGGGAGATTTACTTACAAATTTTTTGAGACCACCAGTGCAATGTCAGAAAACCTTGGTGCTCATACTGCTTTATGTTCAGCTATTCTTCAAAGAAGCCCAGCTAAGTTTACTCACTTAAAGTTTTATATCATTTCATGCAGCAATTATACAGTTCCCTTTCTGTGATGCCGATTCCCTTTAGTTAGCTACTAGGAGTATCGGTGCCTTTGCTCATGTGCATTGCAATGAGAGCGTCCAAGGTAATTGTGAATAAAACCCCATCTTTATTTTTAGGTGTTTATCCATTTTAACCCACTGTCACTTTCATACAGGCACATTAGGAGAAAACTCGTAAAGTATGCACTCGACAGTGAATTGACTTAGATGAGCTCAGTGTTCTGGACTTTTTTTTAGTTTTATTTCCCAGTCTTTTGTTTGGGCTTCTCAATAAAAATGATTTGTGGAAGTGTTGTATCCCTGCATGAATTTATTTTGTGCTAGGATAGCTAATAAAGAATTTAAAAATACAAAATACCGTGGAAGCTGAAAACCTTGAACAAAAGCCAAAAAATGCGCTGGAATCACTCAAAAGGTCTGACAGCATTTTTGGGGAGAGGGTCAGAGTTAACTTTTGTATTCAAAAAGCAGTTTAAACCAGTGTTAGCCATTTGTGGGGCGTTTCTAATCCTTGCCACTAAAATGTCGATGTGACTCAAAGCATGATTATAGCTTAGACGGAGGTAATTTGTTTCATCATGTCTGTAGTGGCTCCCTGCAGGAGCCACTCACCTAATGACACTAACCCTCCTTTTTCCCCATGACCTTAACATTTTTCTGTCAGATAATAATCCAGTTTTCTTTTGAAAACCATGATTGAACCTGCCATCAGTCTCACCCCCACCCCCATCCCCACCACAGTCTTGGGCTGTGTATTCCATGACCTAACTACTCGTTGCATAAAAGAAGATTTTCTTCCTAAATGTAAGAATCTAAATGTAGAATTGAATTCACATCTCCAGAGAAATCAGTGATTTGAATGCAGAACCTTCGACCATTCAGTCATTCTTGGTATGTGTAGATTAATAGATCGTTATTGGCTGTTGCCACGTTTAGGCTAACAGTTTACAGGTTAGAAGAGAAAGAAATTTCTAATGGAGGTAAATAAATCTGTTGTTTTGAAATTCTGGGAAATATGACATATCCAGATTTGTAGACTGCTATAAAATATAGAGGCAGTAGATCTAAAAATAGATTTTCAGAAGAATTTAGTTGTTATTCAATTAGACAGAGACAGAATATGGATTTTGTCGCAGGTACATGTGAAATATTATAAACAAGTTTGGAGAAATAAGTGCAAAAGAAATTTATTTAGCTCAAGGTATGTATTTGGAAGGGAGCTGGGACTTCAGTAATAAAAGTGTGCTTTTCACAACCAGACTGTAAGGTGTAACAATGAAAAGAGCTATAAAGAAATGAGATATGTACCAGGAACTATCTAGAAATCCTAATACATTGAAGTTTTACTAAGTGTACTGTGTTCCAGTTTGGTTACAGCATAATTTTTAAAAAATTTAAAATGTCGGAGGAAACAACAACAGGTTAGGACACAAGCATGAAGAACGTAGATTTATAGAATCATGCAGCATGGAAACAGACCCTTTCGTCCAACTCGTCCATGCAGACCAAACCAAACTCGCTTCATTTGCCTGCATTTGGCTCATATTTGTCTAAACCTTTCCCATTCATGTACCTGCCCAAATGTCTTTTTAATGTAAATTTTCCCGAAGAAGGGTCCAGACCCGAAACATCAGCCTTCCTGCTCCTCTGATGCTGCTTGCCCTGCTGTGTTCATCCAGCTCTACACCTTGTTGTCTCTTATTTTAAATGTTGTAACTACCTGCATCGACCACTTCCTCCAGCAGTTCATTCAATGTACACAATATCCTCTGTGAAAAAGTTGCCCCTCAGGTCCCTTTTAAACCTTTTCCGTCTCACAATAAGCCTATGCCCTCTAAACCTTTAGTTTATGAATATAGATATATAATTGCATGGTGGCTAACACACCACCTCCTCATGATATCAACTATTTATGATATTTGTGAACTGAATTTGAACTACTTTATCTCTGCAGATGTTGATCTTCTTGCATGATGATAATGAAATAAGGAGGAAAGAATAAAACCTGTTCATGGATTTAATTGCTCTTTCTTGAAATCTGGGCATTACTGGCAATGCCAATATTTGCCCATCCCTAGATGCCCTTGAGAAGGTGGAGGTGAGCCATCATGTTGAATGATTGCAATCCATCATGTGCAGGTACACCTACGGTATTGCTAGGAAGGGCCAAAGCTGTAAGCTCCCCTAGAACAGAGGGAAACCTCTCCTCAGACTGAATCATTGTAGATGTGGTGTACCTTTTTGTGCATGAGGTCATTGGGCTTCCAACTTTAATGGTCTCTTCTGATCTGCTGCAAGGAGGCAACTTGCATTGAACTGACAGCCTTTATGCGTATTATCCACCTTGGGACTTTAACAATGCTGATTGGCTGATCTGCATCATAGCTCACCCCTTGGATAGCTCCCCGGTAGGAAAAATGCAGCTGTTCCAACATGGCTCCCCTTACCCCCGTCATAATTTTTGGACAATTGCTATTGAAACTAATGATCTGCAAAGCTATTTTCAGTGTGATAGCATAGAGCTGTTAATTTTTGCTGATCCATAAATTAGGAGGTGGTATGGTGAACTTATGAAATACCAGTTGAACGGCAGTATGAAGTTCTCATTCCTGAGTGGCAAGAGGCCTGTTTGAATGTATCAACATCTTCATTATGACATTATCTTGCCTCATTGATGTATGGTTTCCTATCTCCCACCTGCTGCACAGAATCAAGATGGTGACAGTTCCTGACATTGAATCGCTACAGTGCAAATAGAGGCCATTCGTCCTGTCAGTTTTGTATCAACCCTCCGAACAGCATCCCATCAAGAGCCACACTATCCCTGTAACCCTGCATTCACCCTGTCTACTCCATCTAACCTACACGTCCCTGGACATTATGGGCAATTTAGTGTGGCCAATCCACCCAACCCCCACAACTTTGGCCTGCGGAGGGAAACCAGAGCACCCAGCGGAAACCCACGCAGACACGGAGAGAATGTGCAAACTCCACACAGACAGTCACCCAAGGCTGGTGTTGTGAGGCAGAAGCACTGACCACTGAGCCACCATGCCGCCCAATAGAATAGTAACCTGATGACTCCAGCTTGCCTTTGCCTTTCCAAAGCACAGTCAGTGATCAACATCTCGGGGAATGCTCAGGGCATTTCAGGGCAGCTTTGAACTGCCAGTGCTCGACCAAGTGCACAATGAAGTATTAAAGATGCTGCCAGCAACAGGAATCCCAGGAGGACCTGGTTTCTGTCAGTACTTCTGACTGCAGTGAATTAGGGAGTACAACAGCTGAGGTGACATTCCCCATGAATCTTGCCAAAAATGATGTAGCTCATTTCTACAAAGATTTAGCCTAACACAACAATCCAAGATTCATCTAATCTTTCAGATTTCTTCAGCGCAAGTGTCTTTGTGAAAGTATTTATCCTGATTCTCGGAGTTCTGCCTCACAGAGGTGTGATGGATTAAGCAAATCACTGACTGCAAAAGCTTTGCCACAGTGGGACCTTGGATGTAGAAGTGTTAAAGCATATCAAAGTCAACCTGGAACATCTGGAACTTGGAGGTTCTTGACAAGGATATATCAAAATCTGGGATATGAAGGAACTAGGCAATGTAGGGACAGTACATCTGTTCTTTCTATGATAAATTATCTGATCAAGTAGTCTGATCCCCTTTCTCACAGACAGTTTCATCCTACCGAGCTGATGGGCCTCATAAAGAAAAATGTTGTCTGTGTTTGGTCTAGTTACTTAAAACCACTAACAGTTTTTCAATCATTGTCAATCATGGGTATGGAGAAAAACTGTACCTCAACATCTGGTATTAGATATTTTAAACCATTTGAAATTGTATATATACAATAAATATATCAGCATTTTTGGAAGGAATTGAAGGGGATTTGAATGTTTCTTAGGCGAAATTAGAAAACTAATTATCAATGAGCAATTTTATGCTTTGGATTCCAGCCTCACAGGCAACTTGTTGCAGTTGTATGAAATATTTAGAATCACTTGCAGGCTTGAGTGGTACATTGCTACACTGAATCTTGAAGACTGGCAAACACTTTACTGTATGTAAAATATTCCTGTTTAGCAAGTATGTCATCCGCTCAGTGCACTAATATTGAACAGATTACCAGAGTAGAACTGACAGACTTCTTTAGCAGAGTCTGTTGACTAACCAAGCTGAAGATTTGCATATGTCAATATTCATTTCAGTTTTTTTTAGAAATTTACTTTTTCAGATATTTTTATTTCTATTCCTTTGCATTACGTTCTCAATTTTATTCTCACCTCACCAGTACGTTCTTAGATGGAGACAAGCAGATTTTCCATGTGGAATGCCCTTGTGACGACGAAAAATCTCTGTTGAAATTTGCTTTCCTTAAGAAATGAAAAGATGAATTTGCTTTGCATGGCAATGTTAGCATTAATGAAGGAATACAAAGCGATGTAATGCTAGTGGAATATGCAATGGGAATCCTGGTCTGCATTTACGACAGCTTTGTGTGTTCATAATCTTGGGTTAAAAGGTACACTGAATAACTGATTCATTTTTAGCTAATTAATGATCCTGAATGATGCACTAAAGCAGCAATCCACAAAGGTATGCATGCTCAATACAAAAATTGGCAATCTAGGTCAGACCTGGCTTTGAAAGGAAAGGAAGAGTTTGAAACGTTACCGTTGTACAAGTGATTTTTTTTTCAAAATGTAAGTGTGTAAAATGTAGCTGTTGGTAGTTATGTTTCAAGGAAGAAACTGAAGAAGACTGGAAGTGGTGAAGTATTGGGGCAAAATAGTACCATACTAAGGCAGGATAGTGAGGATGCTAGAGTTCAGGAGAGAGACAATGATTGAGGCGCTCCATCTGTTTCATAAAACTATACTGAAACAGTCAGCCATCTGCAATGTATTCCAAGTGACAGTGAAAGCTGGCAATACCTTCAACATTAATACTACTTCCAGTCAACATGTTGGAGAGTCTGAAGAGTGATGTGCGTTGCCTCTAGATAGCAAGATCTTTCTTGTTGTTTAATGAAAGAAGAACAGACTAAAAGATATTGTTTGATAAATCTGAATAATTGTGCAGTGTTAGTATTATGTAGGTTTAGTGGGCATTATTAAAGAAATTGAATCGGTTTCCTAAAGAAGTTGAATCTCTTGTCAAGAGGAAGAAGGAGGCTTATGTAAAGATGAGGCATGAAGGCTCGTTTAGGGCGCTTGAGAGTTACAAGTTAGCCAGGAAGGATGTAAAGAGAGAGCTAAGAATAGCCAGGAGGGGACATGAGAAGTCTTTGGCAGGTAGGATCAAGGAAAACCCTAAAGCTTTTTATAGGTATGTCAGGTATAAAAGAATGACTAGAGTAAGATTAGGGCCAGTCAAGGACAGTAGTGGGAAGTTGTGCATGGAGTCCGAAGAGATAGGAGAGGCGCTAAATGAATATTTTTTTGTCAGTATTCACACATGAAAAAGACAATGTATTCGCGGAGAATGCTGAGATACAGGCTATTAGACTAGACAGGATTGAGTTTCATAAGGAGGAGGTGTTAGCAATTCTGGAAAGTGTGAAAATAGGTAAGTCCCCTGGGCTGGATGGGATTTATCCTAGGAATCTCTGGGAAGCTAGGGAGGAGATTGCAGAGCCCTTGGCTTTGATCTTTATGTCGTCATTGTCTACAGGAATAGTGCCAGAAGACTGGAGGATAGCAATGTTGTCCCCTTGTTCAAGAAGGGGAGTAGAGACAACCCTGGTAATTATAGACCAGTGAGCCTTATTTCGGTTATGGGTAAAGTGTTGGAAAGGATTATAAGAGATAGGATTTATAATCATCTAGAAAGGAATAACTTGATTAGGGATAGTCAACACGATTTTGTGAAGGGTAGGTCGTGCCTCACAAATCTTATTGAGTTCTTTGAGAAGGTGACCAAACAGGTGGATGAGGGTAAAGCGGTTGATGTGGTGTATATGGATTTCAGTAAAGCGTTTGATAAGGTTCCCCATGGTAGGCTATTGCAGAAAATATGGAGGCATGGGATTGAGGGTGATTTAGCGGTTTGGATCAGAAATTGGCTATCTGTAAGAAGACAGAGGTTGGTGTTTGATGGGAAATGTTCATCCTGGAGTTCAGTCACTAGTGGTGTACCGCAAGGATCTGTTTTGGGGCCACTGCTGTTTGTCATTTTTATAAATGACCTGGATGAGGGCGTAGAAGGATGGGTTAGTAAATTTGGGGATGACACTAAAGTTGGTGGAGCTGTGGATAGTGTGGAAGGATGTTGCAAGTTACAGAGGGAAATGGATAAGCTGCAGAACTGGGCTGAGAGGTGTCAAATGGAGTTTAATGCAGAAAAGTGTGAGGTGATTCACTTTGGAATGAGTAACAGGAATACAGAGTACTGGGCTAATGGTAAGATTTTTGGTAGTGTGGTTGAGCAGAGAGATCTCTATGTCCATGTGCATAGATCCCTGAAAGTTGCCACCCAGGTTGATAGGGTTGTTAAGAAGGCGTACAGTGTGTTAGGTTTTATTGGTAGAGGGATTGAGTTTCGGAGCCGTGAGGTCATGTTGCAGCTGTACAAAACTCTGGTGCGGCCGCACTTATTGCGTGCAGTTCTGGTCGCCGCATTATAGGAAGGATATGGAAGCATTGGAAAGGGTGCAGAGGAGATTTACCAGGATGTTGCCTGGTATGGAGGGAAGGTCTTATGAGGAAAGGCTGAGGGACTTGAGGCTGTTTTCATTAGAGAGAAGAAGGTTAAGAGGTGACTTAATAGAGACGTACAAGATGATCAGAGGATTAGATAGGATGGACAGTGAGAGCCTTTTTCCTCAGATTGTGATGGCTGGCACAAGGGGACATAGCTTTAAATTGAGGAGTGATAGATATAGGACAGATGTCAGAGGTAGGTTCTTTACTCAGAGAGTAGTAAAGGCGTGGAATGCCCTGCCTGCAACAGTAGTAGACTCGCCAACTTTAAGGGCATTTAAATGGTCATTGGATAAACATATGGATGATGAGGGAATAGTATAGGTTAGATGGGCTTCAGATTGGTTTCACAGGTCGGCACAACATCGAGGGCCGAAGGGCCTGTACTGTGCTGTAATGTTCTATGTTCTCACAGTGAATTTGTGTTCTCCAATGAAGGAACATCACCATGGGTGACAGTGTGGCTGCTTTGCAACTCACGTGGAATACACAGATCCATGACCTTTTTCAAAAACTGTGCCTCATGGGCCTTTTTTAACATTTGGGACTTCCACTGCTGCTGTTGCTGTGGTCTCGTAGCTTTTAGTAATAGCATTTACCAGCAGTTGTTCAAATACATATGACGTGGAACTACCACTGAAGTGAATGCTCCTGTAGTACTCTGCACAATGTTGAGGGCATCTCTTCATTAAGCCCACCAATTTGATGTAAAGCAGTGACATAGGTGCTCATCATTACTCTCATTAATAAAATCAAACAAACTGTGATATCTCCTTCGGAGTTTAGACCATAATCTCCATAGCAGTAATGGGAGAATATGTAGATATGCCGTTGTCTCTAGCCTATGGCAGCATTGACATTTCACATGCCCCTATTGTTCCTCACATTTCCCCATGTTTTCTGAACAGCTGTAATAAACTTACAGTTACAACAAAAACTATGTGGTATTTATATAGTATCTTTTAATGTGGAAAAGTAGTGTAAGGTATTTACAAAAGCCAAAGAGGGGAAAAATGTGTTGAAGGAGATATTATGACATGAAAGTAAAAATCTTACAGAAATCTTACCTTGGCACCAATTTAAGACTGAGATGAAGAGGAATTTCTTCTCTGAGGATTGAGAGTCTCTGGAAGTCCTTGCCACAGAGAGCTGTGGGGGCAGAGTCCTTGTGTACATTAAGCTGAGAGAGATAGGTGGATGCTTGATCAGTAGGGGAATCAAGAAAAGGGAAAACACAGGAAAGTTAGAAATGAGAAGTGTCAGATCAGCCATGATCCTGTTGGACAGCAAAGCAGGCTTGAGGGGCTGAACAGCCTAGTCCTGTATCTATTTCTTATAGTCTTATATTGTTAAGCTGTGCAATATAACATTGCTTTTTGGAAGTAGTAAGAGGGAGAATTCAAGACAGAGGACCAATTCTTGAATTGAGAGAACTTTGATATAAAGATATAGGTTTATGACTGTGAGTGGGAGGCATTGTATTGAGAGATTTGGATTATTGGGCAGGTGGAAAGAGGAAATCAGCATCAGGAGAAAGGACATACTGAAAAAAAAGTCTGCTTAAAGGCTGATTGACAGTTAAACTACAGTCACCTGCCATTTTACAGTATGATTGAGAATATGCCATTGAAAGTCAAACAGGAATGGCTGTATTCTCTCTTTTCAGAGGTAGTCATTGCCTGGAATTTGTTTGGGGTGAATGTTTCCTGCCAATTATCAGCTAAACCCGAGTGCTCTCCAGATCTTGCTGCATAAATTACTGACTGTTTCAATATATGAGGATTTATGAACAGCCCTGAATACTCTACGATTCTCAGCCACATCCTCATTTCTGACTTAATTATGATGGAGGGAGAATAATGATGAAACAGTTGAAGATGGTTGGATCTAGCTCTACATCCATGAGGAACACTTGCATTTATGCTCTGGGGTTGAGATTATTGGCCTCTAATAATGGTCATCTTCCTTTGTGTCCAGTATGACTCTAGCCAATGGAGAATTCTCCCTGATTCCCATTAATTTCAGTTTTGCTAGGTCTCATTGATGAAACAGATGGTCAAATGCTGCTTTTTTGCTGTGGGTAGTCACTCGTGCCTCATGTTTAGTGTAGCTGATTTGTCCAAGTTTAGATAAATGTTGCAGTGAGGTCAAGAGCCAAGTAGCTTTGTCAGAACCCACATTGAGCAAGTGATGAGCATTTTGTTCCTCTGTAACCGCTACTTGATAGCACTGTTGATGACAGGTTCCATAATTTTGCTCATGATCAACAGTAAACTAATGCAGCAATTAGTTTTTAATTTGGTAGTCTTCATGTTGTTTTCTAATATGAAACAGTCTATTTGATTGTCACCCCATCCATGCCTTTAAATATTCACTGCCCCATCACTGGCACATCAATGGATTACAACAACTTGCCAAGATTCCTAAGGCAGCATCTTCCAAACCCACAACCCCTGTGAAAAAGAACAAATGCAGAAGGTGCAAGGGAATGCCAGCCCACTGCAAGTCACATCATATTCTGTCTTGGGACAGTTAAGCTTTTCTTCCACCATCACTGGGCCAAAATCCTGGAACTCCTTCCCTAATAGCAATGTGGGTGTACATAAACCATGTGGACAGCAGGGGTCCAAGCAGGTGGCTCATCACCAACTATTCAATGACAGCTTGAGTTGGCAGTAAATGCTGGCCTTGCCAATGATAGTTGCACCTAAAGATCAAATATAAAAAAAAGTACATTAATATCTTCAGTTGGAGGAATGTAGATTTCTTCAAGGTGGATAAATCAATCCATTGGACCATTGAATCCAGCCTTTTGTTCAGTTGTCTTCTACTTTATGCAAATGCTAAATCTCATTTAAATAGATTTTAAATCTTGTTTCCACTACATTAATCAGTAACTTTCTCCTTAAACTTGGAATCTGTTCTGCTATTAAATAGAAGATTCATAAAACTGTCAGTAGCAATATTTAGATCAGTGTGTGCAGGTGTCTGGGACTAACAATATCAGTAGCGCAGAACAAGCAAACAATAGTTCCTGTGTCAGAGAAAATGGATGTTAATGTGCAAAAGAGTTATCAGATGTACCGCTAATGGTTGGGAAAAGGTATGTTGAACAGTTTATCTGGTTATCCTGGGTCTACTTTTCTCCAAGATGTATGCATCTGTGTGAATGTGTTCTCCTTCTGGTAGGATTTTCTTATCAAATTTCTCATGGGCCCCCAAAAGTCAGGTTTAATTGAACATGTGTTAATCCTAAATGACCACACTTGATATGTTGCCACGTTTGTATTTTGGTGAATATGGTGGCGGCTTCAGATGGTGATCTCCATAAATGTGTGACTGCTGTCTGGCGTATCACTTCACCATCATTGAGAATTACTGTAGTCTTAGTAAATCCATATTACTATATGTTTCAGAGATGTAGCTCATTCTCAGGAGTGTAGGCGTAGATAAGTGGCTTGAATTTATTTCAGATTAAATTTTACTCAATTGTCCTTTGATTGAGAGGACAGAAAGCATCTTCTTCCTGAAGTGCTGCTAGAAAAATTTACGTGCTGTCCAGACACTATAAGTTTGATTGCAGTAATTCCTACCTATCTCTCTCCCATCCAATGAAAAGGTGCTTATTTCTTCTGATTAGAAAATATTTCTGCACTTCACACTCACTTTTTGTATCAGGTGGTTCTGTGTTGGATATAGCACAGATTTGATGCAGGGTAAAGCTCTTTTTAATCTACCCTAATCCTGTTGGCAAAAGAACATATTTAACTGCAGCATTGTGGCATTCCTGCTTAGCATACCAATGACTCTTGTAACTACTTATTTTAATGCCAGTCTTGCCTCAGAAAGAGAAATGCTTAGAAAGCCCATTTGGAGGCTGCTAATTAGTATTGTTTTCATTATGCATAGAAAGAGTCCTGACATGTGAGCTAGTTTGTGACTCTGTTATGATGAGTGAAATGAATGAATGAAATATTATGATGCTTTTCATTATTTATTCTCTTTGAATGAGATATGCACATTTGTTTCAGTATTTCATTTTGCATATAGCGCAATTTCTTTACAAGGTTTCTCTACTGCTCTCTTTTCTTTCCTTGCATTCCTATTTTCTGTCATTCCTGAACATGTTGCCGCAATGTGTTAGGTATAATCAGGGCTATGGATGAAAGCTAATGAATTCAACTGGCCCAGGATGAAGAGAATGTCAGCCTCGTCACCAGCACCAGTTATCATTTGATCTGACATCAGCATCCCTCTTATTTGCAAGTCCCTTACTTTGTCCTTTGTTTGAAAAGAACTGTTTTCAGGATGTGTGGAAGATCATATGTATTATCTAGTTTCACTGTCTTTGACAGAATATTTGTGGATCTGTTTTGAATCATTACAGTCCTTTAGTAATGCTGTTCTCATGTCAGTATTAAGTAGGGTTTCCAGGGTGTTGCTCCTGCAGAGATGAAGGAATAGCAAAAATATCTTCAAGTTACCGTTGAGATGTGACTTGGAAGCGAACTTGCAGGTCATGGTTCAGCTCTTGCTCTTCATTGTGGTCGAGGTTGCAGAGCTGGGACATCTTGTTGAATTGGACATCAAATTAAAAAGCAAAACCACAAAGAACCATTACTTTAGACTCATGAAAATTGGCATAGGGCAAGAAAGTTTAGTGAGATTAATGCGTGGCTCAAAGATTGGTGTAGTAGTGATGGTGTAGTAGAAGTGGGATATGAATTGTAGGACTCTGGAACTAGTACTGAGACAGAGAGGACTATACTGTTGGGATCGTTTCCACCTAAAGCATGTTAGGACCATTGTTCTAGTGAGCTGCGTGACCAGGAAAGTACAAAGTATTTCAGACTATTAGTGGGGGCAAGAGATCAAATTTGGAAAGATCTGTTAAATCAAAGAGTAGAGAGAAGGCAAGATGCAGAGGTCTTAATATGGGAAATGATAAACGTGCATTGACAAGAAGGGACAGAACGAGTCATAGTAGAAAAGGCTAG
This sequence comes from Ginglymostoma cirratum, assembly GCA_024137785.1. Lineage (NCBI taxonomy): Eukaryota > Metazoa > Chordata > Chondrichthyes > Orectolobiformes > Ginglymostomatidae > Ginglymostoma > Ginglymostoma cirratum. The sequence continues at coordinate 9,404,777 of JAHRHZ010000095.1, read as the reverse complement.
AAGTTACAAAAATAATAAAAGATAAACTACAAGAAATAGTCTGCACTGTTGGGAATTTGCAACATTCATATCACTATATTTAAAGCCCAACTCCACAACACCTCCAGACCCTGTGAGCCAGGAGCTGCTCCTTACCCTGTGTCATTTGTTCAGCTCCAGCAGAGCAGAACCACAGAGTGGCAAGTTTGCATCCTGTTTCTCCAACGGGAGATTCACAGAAGGGGCATGCTCCTTCCCCCAGATGGCAAAGGAGACCATGCCACCAGATACAGCCTGGATGGTGATAGCCAACTGGGTCCATGCCATCTCCAAGATGAAAAGAAATCACCAACAATGCATAAGAAGGTTAATGACCTTCTGTCGTCTGCTAAAGTGAGTGACACTATTTTCTCTCTGCTCCGTCACACTCACGGGTCCACCAATATTCAGTCAGACTCTGCCATTTTACACAACTCTCACTATGGGTCACAGACTGCTGCTTTTCATTTGCATGCATCATCTCCGTTCAATGGATGGAATCTTACTAGGCTCTGAGTGGTGAGAACCAGGTGAGATATTTGGGCATTGAGATAATCTTGCTGCATCTTGTTTGCTTTTCTGAACTGCTGTGGCAAGATTCTCGCTAGTTATTGGTGAGCTCTCAACTAACGGTCAGCATTGCTTGGCAAACAACTTTTTAACAGTGAAACTTATAATGGGTTGCAATCTTGTTAAACTCGCTATACAAACTAGCTGTTGGGAAAGCTCAACTTGGAAACCAGAGCAAGTTCTTGGCAGGTTGCTCCATCTTGCCCCCAGACAAACTGTGAAGCAGTGCAAAACCTACCAGCACCAGCCGGACATATCCTTCCACCATGGACCTTGACACTCCACTTTCAGGGAGGCATCACCAGCATCCTGGCATCCTCCAGTGTACTGGCAATGCATCCTGTAAGGACAGACTGGTCAAGGACGTTACGCTGACAGCCAGCAGTGCATGGAACCCATTACACAACTTTTACCAGGCTGTCAACTACGGCTGCTCCCATGCGCTCTCACATTCCCCTGGTGCCGCCCAGAATGCCTGCAGCATGCAATGCCTTGCCTTCCCCTGTTGTGCCATGCATTGCATTATCGCAGTGCCAGGTAGGTGGCCGTGCTGTGCAACCATCCTCAGTCAAGGGCACGTACATCTTGTCCTGCAGATAATTTCTAATTAATCAGTTCAAAGATGTTATTACACAATTCTGCAGCAGGCAGGACTTTAACCCGGGCCTCCTTGTCTTGAGTTAATGACACTATCTCTGCACCAAAAGAGCCTTACATCTTGCCTTACGTTAGTGTTGGCATGTCAATCCAGCACCACAGCATTTTTGCCAAATGCACAGCATCTGCAGCAAGCAGTGCAACATACCAGAAAGTTGTGAGGAGCAGTTTGCAGCGAAGTCCGTGGGGACAGGGGTCCCAGCATGGTTAGTCGAGGGCAATCTCTAATCGCTGATCCTGAATTAGGGATTCAGCCACAGTGATGCTTCTGGACAGGGTTCCGCCCAGGGACAGTGCCTTCCTGCTGTAGGAAGCGGGTCACAGTCAGTCATTTGATTCAATAAGAGCCAATCCAGTGGAGAGGGGGAGGGACTGTCACAGCTGGGGACATGTGTATCCACCAGCTAAGTGAGCACTATCGCTGGCAGGTCAAGTCACTCAAGAGAGTGGGCTACGGTCATCCCATTGCCTCTAATCACAGGTGTGAGGAAGCTGGGGGCAGGGGTGGCAGGTGGGTAGTTGGAATTCCATGTACGTCCCTGAGTGATGATCAGGAGGTGTGAAATCTGTAGGAATGACACAGTGGACACTTAGAAAGGAGAGTGTGATGTTGGGAGTCTCAGTGGCATGTTAACACTAAAATTAAAAACCACTGGCAAAGGACCACTCTCTGTTGCTCCCATCATGAAGCTATATGGATGGAGCACAATGTTGAGGAGAATGACTGTGAAGGCATTCACAATGGGTGGGGTGATTGAGCTGATGTATGAGGGAGGCGCCTGCATCTGCAAACAATCACTGGGCCATCACAGGGGAGCAAAATTGTCCTTCAACACATGTAATCTTACCAACATGGACACACAGGATCTCTACTCCCTGGCCATCCTACAGCAATGACTGCCCTGGTTACACTTCCCTGTACACAGCTCTACACACTCCTGCACACATAGTCAGCTGAGCAGTAGGCACTGGGTAGGAGAGACCAAGTTGTAGCAGTGAGCTAATGCTATGCATGCACATTGCTAACCCTGCTTCCATGTCATGTATTCAAGGCTTGTCGTGCACTTCAACCATTGTGCTTCATTAATGGTGCTATGAGGCATCTGCAGGCAAAATGGATACAAAGACAACCACACGAACAGTGAAACAGTAGGGTTTATCAAATGTGATAACTACTGAACTAACATTTCTTGAAAACTAAACTTTTACCATGACATTGTTGGAAAATAAAATGTGTAGATGACATTTATGCCAAAGAAAACTATTTATATCGCATTATATACATCACAAAATGTTTGATTTTCCTAGAAATTTATGGAGTTTGCTCCCACTCTGCTGCTGTGACAATAAGCTGCCCTGTACTGCACATGGAGTGGAGGCAGCCTGTTCCATTGTAGAACCTGTTGGCCCTGTACCTGGAACTTTCGTTAAGATTTATATTTGGATGGACAAGGTAGCGGAGGGTCATCTTGTCAAAGACAAATTGACCCTCCTTGGCTGGAATGTCTCAGAGTTGGAGGGGGTTGGGCAGGCAGGCTGAGAAATGGAAGTCTTGCCAATCTCAGCAGTGTGCTGAATAGAGATTGTAGAGCGGCTGGTGTGTGGTTCCTCCATCAGCTGGATACCTTATGGCACCACCCTATCTCCCTGACAGGAAATGGACTAGGGTCAAGGCTCCCCATCACATTCTTGCTGTGCCCTCTGAGCTGAGGACCAACGTGTGGGGCAATGGAATCAAGCTTTGTTGACTGTCTAGCAGCTCCTGAGGATGCTGGGTCTGTCTATCCCTGGCATCTACCAACCTGTGCATGAAGGCAGACAGTCACAGGACTGCTGCAGAGTCTGGTTGATTAGAGGCTGTGCATCACTAGACTGGCTGATCATTCCAGCTTCTCAACAATGAAGACCAGTGAGTCCTGTCTGCTTGCCTGGTTCTCCTGCTCTTTCTTATGCATTTGGGCAAAGTCTCTCATTCTTGAGACTGCAGGGGACTCAGCAAATGTCTGGTCTCCAGCAACCCTCACCCAGTGGCACGCCAGTGTCATTTCTCTCTCACCCATGTGTGGAGCTGTTGGCGTGTGGAATTCACTAGGTGCCCTTATAGAGCCCACTGAGATTTCCTCATATGTACTGCTGGGAGATCCAGGAGGCTGTGCAGATGATAATCCCTCCAATATACCTGCAATATCATCCAGGGAGATCAAGAAACTCACCTCTGTGGGATATGAGCTGGTTTTTTTGGGGGTGGGGGTGTTGGGTCTACCTGTAAGACATAAAGAAGCAGAATGTGTTGTAGCCTTTGGTTAGTCATGGTTGGTTAATGTGACTGTTGCAGTGGAATGATGATGGATGTCTTCATACCTCACAGGAACAATTTCTGTCTCCTCCCACCAGGGCAAGAATACTTTCCTTGGAGGGGGTGAGGACACAGATATTCTGCAACCCAATGCCTGACCAACTTCACTGTGCCCTGTTATGGGATATCCCCTTCCGTAATGAAATAAACAGTCCGATTGAGTAAGATCCAAATGGGTGACATGGCTGTTAGTGTTGGTGAATGTGGAGGAAAGCTGTTGAGGTGTTCTGAGAGAGTGTGGACGCAGGCAGAGAGCATGCGCTATGGGTATATTGGAGGTATTGAGAATGAGTGAGGGGAGGTGTTACATGCAGCAGAGAATTGTCAGAGCATAAGCATTGGTGGGTGCTAAGTGCAGAGGTTCAAGTCAGAGTAAAGTAGCAGATATCAGCGTATTGCACTGACCCGTCATCCTCTCATTTCTGTAGGTGGTCAAGAAAGGTCTCTGACACTCAGAGGACACCACGCACTGGCTCAGCCTGAGGCAGAAAGTGAGTCCATGGTCTCAGCCATTAGCGACTACATGAAAACTCATAGGGAGGCTCAGCAATAGCAAGCATAGAATCAGAGAGTTGTACAGCATGGGGATAGACCATTCAGCCCAACTCGTTCATTCTGACCAGGTATCCTAAATTAGTCTTGGTCCATTTGCCAGCATTTGGCCCATATCCATTTAAACCCCACCTATTCATGTATCCATCCACATGCCTTTTAAATGTTGTAATCGTACCAGCCTCCTTCACATGCTCTGGCAGCTCATTCTATACACGCACCACCCTTTGTGTGAAAAAGTTTCTCCTTATGTCCCTTTTAAATCTTTCCCCTCTCACCTTAAATTTATGCCCTCCAGTTTTGGACTCCAGCATCCAGGGGAAAAGACCTTGGCTATTCACTCTATCCATTCTCCTCATGATTTCATAAACCTGTACAATGTCACGCCTCAATCTCCTCACTCCAGGGAAAATAGCCCCAGCCTATTCAGCCACTCACCATAGCTCAAATCCTCCAACCCTGGAAATATGCTTGTAACTCTTTTCTGAACCCTTTCAAGTTTCATCCTACAGCTGCAACATGACCTCCCAACTCCTATACTCAATGCACTGACCCATAAAGGCAAGCATACCAAACGCCGCCCTCACTATCCTATCTACCTGCGACTCCACTTTCAAGGAACTGTGAACCTGCACCCCAAGGTCTCTTTGTTCAGCAACACTCCCCAGGACCTTACCATTAAGTGTATAAGTCCTGCCCTGACTTGCCTTTCCAAAATGCAGCACTTCACATTTATCCAAATTAAACTCCATCTAGCACTTCTCGGCCCATTGGCCTAACTGATCAAGGTCCCGTTGTACTCTGAATAACCTCCTTCACTGTCCACTGCACCTCCAATTTTGATGCAAACTTACTAACCATACCTCCTTTGTTCACATCCAAATCATTTAATAAATGATGAAGAGCAGTGGATGCGGCACTGATCCCTGTGGCACACTGCTAGCCACAGGTCTCCAGTCTGAAAACAACCCTCTACTACCACCATCTGTCTTCTTCCTTCATGCCAGTTTTGTATCCAAATGGACCCAAAGCAGTTTTGTCGGAGACAGCCTAGAAACTGGATCAAAAGTTGGGAGTCAGTGCCATGTTTGCTTTAGCTTAGGTTGTCTAGCTGTATCCATGGATAGACTGTCTACCACCATGAACAACCAAGTCCAGCATACTCAGTGTCTGCTGGATACGTGCACAGACTTGTGCTTCTTTGCAATAGCCATTGGCACTCATCATTGTGGCAAGGCTACAGGAGGATCAAGGCTTTTAACCTCACTCCAGTACCACTTTGTCTCTCAGAGACAGCTAAGTGCCAATAGGCACCCACATTCAGGAGGAGCATGCGCAAACACATCCCAAGGATAGAAGAAGTAATGAGCATACATTGCTCATTTCTCACGAGCAAAGGACCCATTGATTGGAGATTAGTGTCAGATGTCAGGGATCCTTGAACCATCATGATGGTAGCGAAGGTAATGCACTCTAATGTGGATAACACTGAGATCAAAAGCAATATACAGGAACTGTAGTAGTGACTGCACTGCATAGCTCATCTGGACTTACACCCAACCAATGAGTGAGAGGATAGAATGTAAGATTCCATACATTTCTGTAGGCAATGTTATACTCTGTATTTCAGCTTATGAGGGAATGCACTGTCATTTATGGTTGGAAGACTTGTGATAAGAAATTCACATCTCCAATCTCCAGGAAGTCCAGGCCTGGTTCATTCTTTTTGGAAGTTGGTCTCTATTAGGTTCTGTTTAGCCTCCTGAGCTCGATGGTGCAGCTGTTGCGTGTCCCTGCAGGTCAATGTCGTCCTCCCCGTAACCACCGCCCCTTGACATGCAATGGTGTTACAATCACTGAATTCCTCATTATCAACATCCTGGTAGTTATCATTGATCAGAAACTCAGCTGGACTCATCACATAAACACACTGGGTACAAGAGCAGATCAGAGGCAAGTGGTGGTGAGTAACTCACCTCCTGACTCCCCAGAGCATGTCCACCATCTACAAGTCACAAGTCAAGAGTGTATTAGAATGCTCTCCATCGTCTGAATGAGTGCACCCCCAGCAGGAGTCAAGAAGCTTGACACGATCCAGGCAGCCTGATTGATTGGCACGACATCTACAAGCATCCACTCCCTCCAATGACACTCGGTAGCTGCAGTGTATACTATCTACAAGACGCAATGCGGAATTTCACCAAAGATCCTCAGACAGCACCTTCCAAACCCACAACCACTTCCATCTCGAAGGCAATGGCAGTAGAATCATGGGAACATCACCATCTTCAAGTTCCCTTCCAAGCCATTCACCATCCTGACTTGGAAATGTGTCACTGCTCCTTCACTGTCGCTGGGTCAAAATCCTGGAATTCCCTCCCTAATGGCATTGTGGGTCTGCACACAGCGCGTGTACTTTCAGTAGTTCAAGAAGGCAGCTCACCACCACCTTCTCAAGGGCAACTAGGGATGGGCAATAAATGCTGATCAGCTATGACGCCCACATCCCACAAATAGATAAATAAAATATAAATCACAGAGCATGGCTGTAACTTCCCCATTTTGCCTGCATCTGGGACATCCCTCTTTCATTGCTCTAGTTATGATGCAGCATATCCTTTCTGTATTATTTTGCAAAGCTGTACAGGTATCAGAACCTTGTCTTAAGAATTCCCAAGGCTTCCTGCATTATGGCCCTGATGGAAGCATGTAGAGCATTGTGCTATTCTGCATCAGTTGAGAGTTTTGTTAACAGTGTCATCAACCAATTTGGAGGGGCTAGCCCTTGTCTCCCAACAGCCTTCCCTGGATGGCCTAAGGACTTTGGAAGGATACAGCAACCTGAGAATTCTCCAGTATGTACGCATCATGGCAGCTTCCAGGATATACTAGGGCACACCTCCAGAAACGGACGTCTTTTGACACAGATCTGCTAGGCATTGATGAAGTAGAAGCCTTTTCAGTTGATGAACTATGCAAGTGAGTGAGCACTAAGAATGCGGGCTAAGAGGAATGTGTATGTATGTGTGTGTGTGTCTCAAAGTGACCTGGCAGAAGCATATAAGGCTTAACTATCTGTGAGCACCATTGTGCTGTCCTGATAGGCTGAAGTGGTGAGTGAGTTCTTCTGAAAGCAGCCATGATGATGTGGTTTGGCTAGTTGTTCAGCCCACTGGGATGGACAGGATTGTGTCCATTAGATATTCAGGGAGGTAGTCATGGTGTGCATTTGAATTAAGGCCAAGAGAAGCAAGTGAAGAGCTTTTGTGCCAGGGAACTGCTCTGACTTTATATTGGCCATTACGTCTAATTTTTCAATGACAACAGCAGGGGAGCTTCTTGGAAAGGAGGCAGGGTTAACTATCAATGAGGTGCAAATGCAGGTAAATAGTGAGGTCGCTGTTCATTGCCAAGATTCAGAAGTCTTCATTGAAATTTGAGGAGAAAATCATAAATTTCATCTGATATTTCCGTTCTCACCCTGTTTTCCCAACTGTCTTGAAATTGTCCACACCTCTTAATCAGACAGAATCCTAGAATCCCTACAGTGTGGAAGAAGGCCATTCGGCCCATCGAGTCTGCACTGACCCTCCAAAGAGCATCCCACCCGGACCCACCCATCTACCCTGTATCTCTAAGCCAGCATTTCCCATGGCTAATCCACCTGGATTGGATAAAAGAGTGCCATATTGTATACGTGCCACATCAAAGGTTACAACAAAAGATAAAAGCTGATGGTGTTGAGGGTAACATATAGACATAGAAGGACACAAAGACCAGCTATTAGGAAAGAAAGAGTAGGCATTAATGGGTGACTTTCTGCTTGGCAAGGTATAACGAATGATGAGCCACAGGCATTAGTGCCTTGGTCTCAACTTTTTATAATTTACTTGAATTGAATTTATGGGATTGAGTGTATGGTTGCTAAATTTGCTAATGACTCAAAGGTTAAAGGGAAGTAAATTGTGAAGTGGACATGCGGGTCTACAGAAGGATATCGATCAGTGAAGCGAAATGGCAAAAATTTGCATGAGGATGTAGACTTCTGATCAGATGAGCTGATCAGTGGCAAATGGAATTCAATCCGGATAAGTGTGGGTAATGCACTTGAATAGGACAAACAAGTTGTGTTAGACCAAAGGATCTATTTCTGTGCTACATGACTCTATGACTCTACAAGTCAAGAAAATAAATGATGAACGGTAGCACCATGGGAGGCACCGAGGATTAGAGGGACTTTGGTGTGCATGTCCCTTAAGGTAGCAGAACAGGTGGATGAAGTGGTTAAGAATGTAGATGGGACACTTTCCTTTATTAACCGTGGCATAGAGATTAAGAGCAAGGTTATGCTGGACCGTAAGAGGTTAGTTAGGCCACAGCTGAAATATTGTGTGCAGTTCTGGAATCCAAATTATAGGAGGGACGTGATAGTGGAGAGAGTGCAGAAGAGATTTACCGCGATGCTGCCTGGGCTAGGAAGAGATTTGGACATACTGGGGTGGTTTTCTTTAAAAGGAATGTGAGGAAAAGCTTTTTCGCCAGAGGAAGGTGTGAAAATTGGAACTCACTGTCTATAAGGGTTGTGAAGGCAGAAACCCTCATACAATTTATAAAGCATTTAGATGTGCACTCGCGAAGCCAAGGTGTTTAAGGCTATCTACCAAGTGCTGGAAAATGGGATTAGAGCATTTAGATGGTTGTTTTTGACTGCTGCAGACTTGATGGGCTGAAGGGCATTTTTCTTTTGCAAAGACCTCTATGACTAAGGGCAAGAGGTAACTTGATTGAAATATTAAGACTCAAGGAGGTCTTGACAGAATCTTGTGAAAACCCCTTAAACTGTCGGTCACTATATAAAAACAAGAGATCAACCATTTAGGACAGAGATGAGGAAAAAGAATCTTCTTAGAGGGTTGTGAGTCTTTGACATTCCTTTCCTGAAAAGGTGGTGGAAGCAGAGCCCTTGAATATTTGTAAGAGAGTAGTGTTTAGATTCTTGATAAGCAAGAGGGTGAAACCTCATTGGGGGATAGGCAGCAATAAGCAGATCAGCTATGATCTTATTGAATGGTGAGGGAAGCTTGAGGAGTCGTGTGCCCTACTCCTGGTCCTACTTCTTATGTCTGTCTGAATTAAGCTCGGTGATTTGGCTGTATTAATTTTGTAATGCATCCTTCAGTTACATTGATTGAGGGCTAATTCAGTGGTGGAGCACTGAAATGTTCGGTTTGTTTGTGTTGTTCCAGTTTCGGGTGATATTTTTTTAAAAAAAAAACATTCATGGGATGTGAACACAAATGGCAGGACAAGCATTTAATGCCCATCCCAAGAAGTTGTTGGGAAGCCAATGAGCTAACTTCTTGAACAACAGCAATCTAGATAAACACACAGTGATGTTAGAGAGAGTGTTCCTATTTTTGAAGCAGTGACGGTGAAGGAAAAATGATAAATTTCTAAGTAAGAATAATCTGTGCCTTTGAGGGGAATTGTTGGCTGTCACTGCATTTACTGTGGATGGAGTGAATGTTTTAAAATGTGGATGGGCTGCCAACTAAAGGGACTATTTTGAACTGGATTGTGGCAAGCTTCTCAAGTATTATTGGAGCTGGACTCATCTAGACAATTGGAAGGTATTACATCACACTCCTGACTGGTGGACTAGCTTTGAGTTGTCAAAAGTCAATCCACTCATTGCAGAGTGCTCAGTTTTTGCCCTGATCTTATAGTCACAATGTCACTGTTATTTTGGCTAATTCAGTTCAGCTTCAGATTGCTGGAACTTCCTGCCCTTGCTGTTAGCCAAGCTATCGATAATTAAAAATTTAGCACTGGTCATGCTCCTGTTAAAGTGCTTCACTAGCTGAAGGGCCATCTCTCAGATAAGATATTAAATAGGTCTCTGACCTATCAGACAGATGTTAAAGATCCCATTATGTTATTTGAAGAAACAGAACACTGTTCTTCCCTGTGTCATATTTACCCTTAGAACAATGTCCCTGCATCACGTTTTTGGTTACTAATCCCATTGCTGTTTGTGAGATTCTGCTGTGTACAAATTGGCTACTGAACTTGCTATGCATCAAACTACTTAACTGGCTATAAAGTGCTTTGGGATGTTGTGAGATTACAAAAGGCATTAAGGAAATGCAATACTTTATTTACGTCATTTTTTTTAAAGCAAGTCTGAACTGATGTCTTGAGCTGAGTGGTTTTGGCAGAACCCAAGCATCCTCAGTAGAATTTATGTGCTGGCATTATTACTGACTCCTTCCAGTTATTTACAGGGAAAGCTCACAAAAGGCTCAGGGGAACCTTTATCTGCAGTTTTAAATAAGCTGTAGTTCAAGTAAAACATTTCTTGGCAAAGTCATTTTATGTATTTATCAGGATGTAACTTTGTAATACAGCAGTTATATTTTGTAATTGTTAGAGTATGCTTTATAGTTATTATGTATCGTATGCATATTTTGGAAGATAAGAAGGAATTGGCAGCATAGAGTATTTGGTGCTGCCTGCCAGCTGACATACTTCAGTAGAACTGGCACTGAACAAGTGTATTTTGCTGTTGGAATTACCTCTGTTTTAGGTACTTAAATATGTCAACAAATACTATCTGAATGTTATGACATTGTTTAAATGTTGGCTGACTGTCATTATGAAACTAGCTGCAAACTGAATTGACAATAACTTGATCTGAAGATCCAAATATTTACAAAAACAGTAACGTGGTAGAAAGTTTGAAAGCTTTACTTTATCATCATAGGTAAATTGCACAGCAATGGCTGTTGGATATTTGTCCTGTATTGTTACTGATTTCCAAGACATTAGGCCGCTGCCAGGGTATTGGGCACACTTCTCTAGGAAGTGGGAGCAGTGATCACAGATCATCTGAATATTAATCTAATTGAAAACCTTTCTAATGATGAATTCCCCAGTATTTTGATATGGCCTTCTTAGTGCCATACTTGTGCAGTCAGCAAGAATCTGGGTCTGGAGGATGCCTGTTCCTGGCTCCTACTGCCTGGGCTGTGCACTAACTTTGTCATGTGGGAATAAAATGAACCATTGCAACCCCACATGGACAGTATCAGTCTTTGTCCTAATGAATTTTGGGAGCATGACTGAGAGATCCCACTCAGCCCACCCACCGGCTCCTGCAAGGAGACAGTCAAATAGAAGTTCAAAGCAGCTATCTCCTTCACAGCCACCTGGAGAGAAAGGCCTCCCAATCCTGCATCCCACATGTTCTGTTCTAGTATTTGCTAAATGTCCGTCACAGTGTCCTGGGACATATGGAGCCTGGCTAGCACTGCACTTTGCTCATCCCCAGGAAATGGAGTAGGGGCCAAAAAACTCTGGGTGTTCTGTGGACTCCACACATCCTAAGGGGCTATGCGCTGTCACCGCTCCCTTAGCTGGATGCTACTCAGTTTCTGTGACAGCCTGCTGCTGGTCCTGGGTTTGCCATTGGTGCTGGTTCTGTTAAATCTGCCTACACGCTCTTAGCAAGACAGTCACAGTGAGCAAAATGTCACCTGGAGTTTCAAAATTCAACTTTTTCCCCTGTTGTTCCCCTGGAATTTATCCTGTTACAATGACTTTTCTAGCTTTCAAAACTGAAATAAGTCTCTCGAACGAACAGTTCTGAAGAAGTCATACTGGACTCAAAGCATTAACTCTGTTCCTTCCTCCACCAATTCTTCCAGACCTGCTGAGTTTCTCCAGCATTCACTGTGTTTGGTACAATAGGTGGAATCTTATTTCTTACTTGTTTTGGGAGGGATAGCCTCATTTTGTAAATTTGGTCATTCTGGGAATGCTGATCACAACATAGAAATAGAAGAGATAATAGGTACTGCAGATGCTGGAGAATCCGAGATAACAATGTATGGAGCTGGATGAACACAGCAGGCCAAGCAGCATCACAGGAGCAGGGAAGCTTGACGTTTCGGGCCTAGACCCTTCATCAGAAATCTGCTTCCCTGCTCCTGTGATGCTGCTTGGCCTGCTGTGTTCATCCAGCTCCACACCTTGTTATCATTGAAATAGAAGAATTAGGAGCAGAAGTAGGCTACTTGACCCCCTTGAACCTGCTCTGCCATTTAACAAGATCATGGCTGATCTAATTACTCCATGGTTGCCCTTAACCCTGACACCCATTCAGCTCCTTGCTGGTCATGAATCTACTCTGCCTTAAAAATATTCAGACTCTACTTCCACCATCTTATGTGGAAAATTTCCAAAGCCTCAGGAACCCATGAGAACAAAAGCTTTGGCAAATGAGGTTAAGGAGAATCCAAAGGGATCCTACAAATACCTTAAAGGCAGAAGGGTAACCAGGGAGAGAATAAGGCCTCTTAAAGAACAGCAAGGCTGCCAATATGTGGAGGGAGATAGGGGAGATACTAAATGAATATTTTTCATCAATGTTTACTGTGGAGAAGGTATAGAAGCTAGAGAATTTGGGGGAATAAACAGCAACATCTTGAAAAATGCCCATATTACAGAGGAGGAGGTGCTGGATGTCTTAACAAGCATAAAGTTGGATAAATCCCCGGGACCTGATCAGGTGACCCTAGAATTTGGCGGAAGCTAGGAAAATGATTGTTGGCCCCCTTGCTGAGATACTTGTCACCACATGTGAGCTGCCAGAAGACTGGAGGTTGGCTAATGTAGTGTTACTACTTAAAGGTGGTAAGGAGAAGCCAGGGGACTATAGACCAGTGAGCCTGACATCAGTGGTGGGCAAGTTGTTGGAGCGAATCCTGAGGGACAAGACTTTCATGTATTTGGAAGGGCAAGGACTGATTAGGGAAGGTCAACGTGGCTTTGTGCGTGGGAAATTGTGTCTCATTAACTTAATTAAGTTATTTGAAGAAGTAACAAAACAGATTGATAAAGGCAGAGTGGTGAACGTGATCTGTGTGGACTTCAGTCAGGCGTTCAATAAGGTTCTGCACGGTAGACTGGTTACTAAGGTTAAATCATGTGGAATACAGGGACAAATAGCCATTTGGATACAGACGTGGCTTGAAGGTAGGAAACAGAGGTTGGTGGTGGAGGGTTGCTTGCCAGACAGGAGGCCTATGACCAGCAGTGTGCCAGAAGAATTGGTGCTGAGTCAACTGCATTTTGTCATTTATATGAATGATTTGGATGTGAACATAGGAGGTATGGTTAGTAAATTTGCATATGACACCAAAATGGGAGGTATATTGGACAGCCAAGAATATTATTTCAAAGTACAATGGGACCTTGATCAGATGGGCAGGTGGGCCGAAGAGTGACAGATGGAGTTAAATTTAGATAAATGTTGAGGTGCTGCATTTCAGAAAGGCAAATCAGGGCAGGAATTACATGCTTAATGGTAAGGTCTTGGGGAGAGTCACTGAACAAAGAGACCTTGGAGTGGAGGTTCACAGTTCCTTGAAAGTGGAGTCACAGGTAGACAGGATATTGAAGAAGACATTTGGTATGGTTGCCTTTATTGGTCGGTGCATTGAATATAGGAGTTGGGAGGTCATGTTGCGGCTGCACAATACATTGGTTAGGTCACTTTTGGAATATTGTATTCAGTTCTGGTCTCCTTGCTATAGGAAGGATGTTGTGAAACTTGAAAGGGTTCAGAAAGGATTTACAAGGATGTTGCCAGGTTTGGAGGATTTGAGCTACAGGCAGAGGATGAGTAGTCTGGGGCTATTTTCCATGGATTGTCAGAGGCTAAGGAGTGACCTTCTAGAAGTTTCTAAAATCATGAGGAGCATGGATAGGGTGAATAGCTTATCCCTTGGGTAGCAGAGTCCAAAACAGGAGGGCATAAGTTTAAGGTGAGAGGAGAAAGATTTAAAAGGGACATAAGGGGCAACTTTTTCACGCAAAGGGTGGTGCAAGTATGGAATGAGCTGTCAGAGGAAGTGGTAGAAGCTGGTACAATTACAACATTTAAAAGGCATCTGGATGGGTAAATAAATAGGAAGGGTTTAAAGGGATTGTAGGAACTGCAAGGGTCTAGGCCCGAAACATCAGCTTTCCTGCCCCTCTGATGCTGTTTGGCCTGCTGTGTTCATCCAGCTCTACACCTTGTTATCTCAGGGTTTAAACGGATATGGGCCAAATGCTGTTAAATGGGACTAAATTGATTTAGGATTATTGATCATTATGATACAGTGTGCTAAATTAATTTCTATTCTTTGGTATTATTTACCAGTTTACAGTTTGGATTAGCCATGTTGATGTACAAATTTGTAAAACATAAACTGAAAGAGGAATAAAAATATGAAATTTAGGGAAAGAATGTAATGTAAATACCTGGAAATCGAAATGTCAGTACATGTAGACATATGTCAGCAAATGTAGACTTTTCATTTCCACTGTTGAAGCCTATTTTGTTTAGAAATATGGTTTAATGATTTTGGTTTTTCAGCTTTCTGGTACCTCCCCTAAATTTTACAACTCCATGCGACTGGCTAGTTTGCCTAATGTTTGCACCAGCCCCATTTGAATCTTCAGTTTCCCACCTCTCACTGCTCCTAAAAACCTACCTCTTTAACTAAGTCATTTCTTTTTTCAAAGAGATCTGCATTTCTATGGCATGAGTGAGTGAATAGGTAGTGCAGTGGGCACACAAATTTATTGATGTTAGGAGTTGGGGTGGATGATTGTGAATGTTGCAGGCAGTAATGAGAGTGACAGAGCATGAGACTTAGTGGGAGATGGGTACAGTAGCAGAGATAGATTGTGGGTGAGGTATTGGAGAGAAGATGGTGGTACTTAGCCAGGCAGAGTGGAAAACTCATTGACCTTCTTCTGATATTGCTGTGCATTCCTGCAGACAACTGAGACTGCACTGACCGGATGGCAACCTCGCACCAGGCTGACATGGTCTGGTGTTATGCCCTCCTCTGCTGATCCAAGTGGAAGAGGAAATCCTATTCTCTTCACCATCCTACGCAGCAGAACGTCCAGGTCCCTGCCTACAAAGCGGGGAGACAAAATTCCTTTGTCGGCCATGACCAGGACAAGTATCAGAAACTGTCCAGGACAGCACTGGACAGAAAGTGCTTGTATGGGTGCACAATGGCGTTTTAAAGATCCTGCTGATGTCAGGGATGCCAGTCAATTCTGGGATATCCTGGCAGTGGTGAATTGTTCTGGGAATGGTATGTGGTAAGATAGGGATAGAATCAGTTGAAAGGGATGCCGTAGGGACAGGGTATGTAATTAATAAGGCATGTTGGTAAGCTATGGTAAAGAAATCCACCAGACTTTGCAGTGAAAAGCCCACCAAAAAACTCAATGTAACTGGCACTTACTGAGAACTGGTTCCTAGAGGCTGAATACCAATGTTCATGTACATGGGTGTGTGTTGATGCAGTGTTCCATGTCATATTGGTACCCGGTGTCCAACATGGAGGTCCTTCAGAACGAACAATGACCTGAAGTGACCATGAATCCACTTTGATTTCCAGGTGGTATTTCTGTACATCTAACTTGTTTAGCAGTATTGGTAAGATAGGAAGTTGAACATTAATTAAACACTAATTAATTAAAATCTAATAAGCAATAATTCCCTAATTGGAAACTTGCCACTGCCGAGCAAGCAACTTGCCACGTTGTTTGTCGAAAGGATAAAAGATGGTGTAGGTTGATCCCGATGTTAGATAGGTCTGGCTAGCTTTCTTGCTAGGTTCTGCCACAGATTTCACCATAGCCCAGTCAGACCCCTATAATTTAGTTTAAATGTTCATGTTCTGTGTGTGTTACTAGAGTGTCTGGATATTTATTTGCATGTATTTAGTGATGCTTTTCAAACCCTTAAGGCGAATAGTTTAGTGCTTAGAAACAAGGTAAGAAGAGAAAGAAAATTGAGCAGTTGCACGGTAATATGGTGTCCTATGACACAAGTTATCAGACACTGAAGCATCCAAGAGATCAGGGAGTATGCAGGTTTCTTACAGCAAAAGAAACAGGTCATTCAGAGAGAAAAAGGCCTTTAACAGCGAAACTGCAGTTTAGTGGTCTCTAAAACAGGGTAGAGGGAAAAGAAGTTCTGAACAGCTTAATATCATTGAGAGAAAAGCTCCAAAGAGAAGGCCATGGAAGAGGATTTTAAGGAACTCAGGTTAAGATATAAGACTGAGCCCTGAAGAATGGTAATACCCAAAACGTTGACTTCTCCTTTCCTCCAGATGCTGCCTGGCCTGCTGTGTTCTTCCAGCCTCTTGTTTGACTACCTTGGATTCCAGCATCTACAGTTTTTTTGTTTCTAAGGTATAAGTGAGCTGTGTTAGCAGTTTGCTTAAGAGTCTTGGGAAGAGACATTAAATAAAGAAATAGTGAACAAGTGATTGCAAAACTTTGACAAAGAGAAGTCAATACTTTAAAGAGTAAAGATGTTTTGAGCATCTATAAGAATAATGCTGAGGGGAGAAGTGTTGAAATTTTTGTGGTATTTATAGTATGACTGTTGCAACTAGTACTTCTACAGTGCAGTATATTTTTTATACTTTTGTATTATAACCATTTACTGAAAGTACATTTGTACCTTCTCTTGAATATGTTCAATGAGTGACCACCATGGTAATTGAAAAAACAGAACCAATGGTCTATTAACTCTTGTCCAAAGTTGCCATCAGGAGCTCTTGTAGCACAGTGGTAATGTCCCTACCTTTAGATAAGGAAGCCTGGTTTCAAGTCCTGCTTGCTCCAAAGGTGTGTAATAACATATCTGACAAATTATCTCGTTTTTGTTTTTAGGGTTCTTGTGGTGGATTGGTAGCACCCCTACCTCTGAGCTAGGAGGCCCAGGTTAAAGCCTCACCTGTTCCATGGGTGTGTAATAATATCCCTGAACAGAAATTTGACAAAGTATACCTTTAACGAGTTTGAGTGAAGAAGGGTGAGAGAGAAGAGCCGGAGAATTATAGAACAGATAGCCAAACATCTTTGTGGAAGGTAACAATAATTATTAGAGTGACTGAAAATTTTCATCTGAGAGAGTCAGTGTGGATTTGTAAAGGTAGGTTATGCCTGGCAAACTTGATTGAATATTGTAGAGATGACTAAAGTACTAGCTGGAATATGCTGAATAAAGTTATCTAAATAGACATCTAGAAGGCATTTGATAAAGTCTCTCATACATGTTTAGTAAGCAATGGTGAAACTCGCGGGATTAAAAGCAAATTTTAGAACAGGCTATGAAATTAGCTGAGCAGCAGGAGACAAAATGTAAAGATGATGGGCAGAACTTAAGTTGGTGGGATCTATGGTGGAACTTAAAAATAATCAGTATATGTTTTAGTCTTGCAGATAATGGGACAGAAAGCCACAGGCTTGGGACCTGCCAGAAGATCTGGGTTCAAGTCCCATCTGTCCTTGGGCTGTATGTCTGAATGAAATGATTAAAGTACTATCATACTCCTTTGGGGTTATGCCGTGAATTTGAAAATGAGTGGTCTTGAGTTCCAATCTCACCAGAGTTGCAAAGGGCTCCCACCTCAGGAAAGAAACCATTTAAAATGAAAGAGTTGGAAATTGCATCTCCAACTGGATTTACCTGCTCACAACATGTGGAATATCAGCTGGTTATCAACAACACACTGTTCCACCAAAAAGACATGTTCAAGACTTCCTGGAGACATCTACAAGCAAAGCACACGATCAATTATGTCATCAGAAAGTGTTGGAAAAACTCATCAGGTCTGGCAGTATCTGTGGAGAGAGAAACTGAAGTTCTGTGAAGGGTCTCTGGACCTGAAATGTTCACTCTGTTTCTATCTTCACAGAGGCTGCCAGACCTGCTGAATTTTTCCAGCAATTTCTGTTTTTGTTTCAGATTTCTAGAATTCACAGTTTTTCTATTTTTTTAATCAATTACATCATCATCAGCATTCCCTCTAATTTTCTTACTGTCTGCATTGACCTTCGAGGCGTGAACGGCAGTACAGCCGCATTGGCTTAGACTAAATTTTGTCATCGTTAAATCCCAAGACCAAAAGGATTTTCTCATTACCAAAGTGATGACTAGTGCTGATGATTGCTGAACAAACCACTGGCTTACTCGCTACTGCAAATCTCTATGTTTCTGTATTTCTGAGCTTGGAAGAGAAAGAAGTAGAGTATATGCTGGTAAGGCTGGAGAAGTATTGGTTTGGCATAAAGGTTGGCCTGGGCAATTTGGGCCAAAGTTCTGTTTCTATGCATTAAAATTCTATCTAATTGTTTCTCCCAATAGGTTGTTTGGAAAATGGCTTTGCAACAGAAGTATAAGAGTAGTAAACTTGCAACTTACATTAGCTAGTTAGCTTTTAGTATTCTAAGTAATGTAGATGTTGAACTGATTCTTGTACCCAGCATAAATGTTTTTCTTTCTTATACAATCCTATATATGTATTTTATATAATCCTACTTTTTTCTCCAATGCATTCTTTTTCAGGATAAAATGAAGTATAACGTCTAGTCGATGCTCGTGCTGCTTAAGGGATTGTCATACGGGAAGGTTCACTTTTGGAAGGTAAGACTGTCCGTTTTAGTTTTTTTCTCCTAGATTAGTGATGGTTCTGCCTGCATCCATGCTGAAGGTTCCAAACTCTGGGTGTCTGTACCCAAAGATCATGATATTTCAACATGACATTAGTATTTAACAAATATTTATTACAGTTATAAACATTTTCTGTGTAAATATCTGGTTGGATCGCTGATACTGTCCTTTGCAAGTTAAGATTCAGGGTCACTGAGAATGTTTTGGTGTTCATGGATGGATCCAGGCCTATGTTTATATTTTCAGGAAATCCTCAACACCACCACTGGTGGTCATATTGAGAACTATCAACATGCACTCAATGAGAGTGAGTTAGTTTAATTGTCACTTGACGTGGGAAAACCTACCTGTCCATGCTGCCAATAGCTATTATGGCATCCTTTATTAAATCAGAATTCAGATACAGTCCCCACTGTTTTATGGTGAGTTGTGTTTGTGTTAACACAATTTATCTCAAATACATGATGACCAGTTAATTAGTGTAACGCCATTACTATAAAACAAAATGCTCATTCTATTCTCAGTTTTCAGTTCAGTTCTCTCACTTTACATTCTGACCTTTGGTTTTATTTAATTCCGTCAGTGCTTAGTACAAACTGTATCCTGCAATATTTAGATAGGTTGCAAGGATTTAAGTACTCAAATAGTAATGGAACATTGACAAAGTGCTACCAACATATTTACTAATGTTTGTTCTTGTATTCAGTACATTTGCTGAGGTACAAAATAATGAGCAATTACAGTTGGTTCTACTCAAAACAAACAGGGCACTTGAGTTTCCATACCTGACAACTTTGAAATTGACATTAAAGCAAAATGGGTATTATGGCTGTCTGAGTGACTGTTCATTTTAGACCTGGTGTTTAAGAGATAGGGACTGTAATAAATATACACCACAATGATTATCTATTGAGAGGGTAAGGAGCAATTTGACTCTGGTGCATGCACCAGTCACCTACCATTGGTTGCCCTACTATAGAATTTCCTCCCAGAACTTTTGGCTGCTCTCATCACCTTTTATATCCTACAAGAAATCTATGTATTCATCTTAGCCTTAGATAAACCTGTCTAATAGCTCTTTCTTTCCTTTGCCATCCTGTTTATAGCTTCGAAGCATTTTGTTTCTCTGTTGAAAAAAAATAAACCTATGAAAATGATTTCATCAAGAATCAACTTAAACAACATACAAAATGTTGTGATACTGTATTGATTACTATTTATGTTTTGAGGCATAAAATTAAATATAGCTTTGCCAAGATATAAATTTACAGTATTGCTGCAGGGAAGATGCTTTTACTAAAATAAAACAAAACAAAGAACTGTGAATGCTGGAAATCTGAAACAACGATAGAAATAGCTGGAAAACTCAGCAGGCCTGCCAGCACCTGTGGAGAGAAAGCAGAGTTAACGTTTCGAGTCCAGTGGCCTTTCTTCAGAACAGACCAGCTGAGTCTCTCCAGCACTTTCTGTTTTCATTTCAGATGCATTTACTAGCCTGCAGGTTTTCTCATTATTATTATTTTGTGTCTTTACATTCTTGCCTGCTTTTTGCTTCAGTGAAAATGAGAACTAAGTGCTGACAACCTATACTGGCTGACTTTGCAACAAGTGAGTTTATGAGACTGGAAATTATTCCTTGGCTGAAAGAAAGGTGAACATCAGACTGGTGGAGAAATTTCTCCTGTCAATAATTTCACCTCAAAACACCAGTGACAAATGGGAAAATTAGTAGCAGGATGCATCCACTCCAAAACATTCAAATCCATTTGTTGTGATTCATAGAATCATAGAATCCCTACAGTGTGGAAACAGGCCCATTGCCCCAACAAGTCCACACTGACTCTCAGAGCATCCCACCCAGACCCATCCCCAATAACGCACCTAATCTACACATACCTGAACACTACAGGCAATTTAACATGGCCAATCCACTTAGCCTGCACATCTTTGGACCGTGGGAGGAAACCGGAGTACCCAGAGGAAACCCACGCAGACATGGGGAGAATATGCAGACTCCACACAGATGGTCGCCCAAGGGTGGAATCAAACCTGGGTTTTTGGCGGTGTGAGGCAGCAGACAATTGCAGTTGTTTGTTAGCTCAGCGAGCTGGTTGCTCTGTGGTGCGCAGACATTTCGTTACCCTTCAAGGCAACATCATCAGTGCAACCTCTAATCAAAGTGTTGTTGTTCTGCTTCCTTTCTGATTTATAGGATCCTCTGGTGTGATAGTTTTGTTGCTTCCGGTTCTGTTGTTTCAGCAGCAGTCTGTATACGGGGTCTATTTCTATTTATTTGTTAATGGAGTTCTGTGTTATGAGCCAGGCTTCCAGAAATTCCCTTGCATGTCTGGTGTTCGCTTGTCCCAGTCGAAATGATGGCCTTTATTGTCTGTGTGTATTGAGACAAGTGAATATTGGTCATTTTTTTTTTTGCTGTCCTACATCAAAAATGTATCAGAAATGACTACCTGACTCGTAAGACTGCATTCGATCATGATTGCGCACAAACCGACAGCAACACTGTGCCAAATATTATCAAAGACTAAAGAACCCATATTGACAGTAAACAAGACCATTGTGATGTACAGAATATCATGCAGCGAGTGCAATAAACATTACATTGGACAAATAAGGAGGAAACTGACGACCAGGATACACAAACACCAGCTGGCAGTAAAAAGACACGACCAATATTCACTTGTCTCGATACACATAAACAATGAGGGCCGTCAGTTCGACTGGGACAAAGTGACCATACTGGGACAAGTGAACACCAGACATGCAAGGGAATTTCTTGAGACCTGGTTCTCAATACGGGACTCCATTAACAAACATAGAAATAGACCCATATACAGATCGCCGCTAAAACAACAGAACCAGAAGCGACAAGACTATCACACCAGAGGATCATATAAATCCAGAAGGAAGCAGAACACAAATGCTTTGATTAGAGGTCGCACTGATGATGTTGCCTGGAAGGCTAACAAAATGTCTGCATACCACAGACCAACTGGATCAGTGAGCTATCAAACAACTGCATCCACAACCTGAGCGACAAATTTTTCAATAAGACATTTGTGCAATTAAAATAAACAACATAATTTTTTTGCTATTGATCTAGGTCAACCTTACGTTCTGTTTTGAAATACTGGAGCAGGTGAAAATATTACTGGTAGCATTTTGTAATTCTGATTAACAGTACTGAAAATAATTGACGTATTAAAATATGCCGCTTTATAATGTCATCTATTTTTAAAGAAGTGCAGTTCAATTAAAATAAACTGCAAGATCGCTGGTTCTGAATACTTTTTAAAGTTGAATTCAGTGCAGAAGAGAAATGGAGATAATTGGACACTGGGGACTCTTACAAGGCTTGCTGAAAAAAATTGAGCTGACCCAAATAGGATCAGTTCAGATGAGATGGGTTAAAATTGAGCCTTATAATCAAGTAGCCTGTGGAAAGTAGCTCAAGAGGAATGGATTTTATGTACAAGATCTTGGGGCATGATGACCAAGTAACTGCATACCTTTGTGATATCGGTGTCATACTTTACATTGGATTTGCCTTTTCACTAGTTTTTCATATTTTTTTCCAACCTGTAATCTCTATCAATGAAATTGTTCTAAATTGGTGAAACAGACATCCATCTGCATGATCACTAACTTGACTTTATTTGAAGGAATTAGATCTATTTTGTGATAAGGGAATTACCTATAATTTACCTACTACTTCTCAAACAATGGCTTGAGTTGGACAAAGACTTGTGTGTGAGCCACATTTCAGACGAAATTAAACACTGGCTTTTGAATTCCAAACTTTTTAAGTGTTAAATATCTAGTGCTGTAAAATAGTACTGTGGAGGTTGTGGGCAGACTAGTGGTACCTACAGAGAAAAGAGAGAGAGAGTGTCACGGCCAATGGTTAGAAGCATTGCGCAATGAATAACATATAAAGAAGGGTTAATAATAGAGATATTGCAGGCAATAGTGAGAGTGACAGAGCATGACGGTGGGTGTAATTGTGGAGAATGAGTGAGTATGAGGTCAAGAGATGAGAGTTTGGCACTTATCCTTGCATAGCGGAGAAGGTTATTGACCTTCTTATGGTGCTGCAGGTTGTTCCTCCAGACTGTGGAGATGACACTGACCTGAGTGGCAACCCTGGACCAGATTGCCAGGGTCTGGTGTCATGGCCTCCTCTGCCAACCCTCCAGGAAGAAGATTACTCCTCATTGCATCACCCCTTGATTAGGACTTCCAGGTCTCTGTTGGAGAATCGCACTACCATCTTCTCCTATTCTGACAACTTTAGATCCTTTAGATTTAGAGAAGAACAAGATGGTGACAAGATGGGGCTAGCATTGAAAATGAAGGATACCATAGGGATGGGCTATGTTAGGTCTCACGGCAGAAATCTCTTTAGGAAACTTGATGCAACTTGGACTTAGCCAAAAGCATATAAGATTCAGCCCATAGACTTATAGATATTTACAACTTAATCGGAGGCCATTCAGCCCATTGTATTCACACCAGTCAACTCCGATTTGATGTCACCAATCCCATTCTCCAGTTTTTGGCCCATAGCTCTGGAGATTATGGCATTACAAGTAAATATGTAAATATTGCTTGCATGTTATTAGAGTTTCTGACTCAACTACCCTATGAGTTAACAACTTTGTCCTCAGCCCTCACCTTAGTATTCTACCTCTCATTTTAAATCTGACATACCCCCCTTATTGCTCTCTGTACTATATTTCCACCTTGAAAATCTCCCACGGTTCTGACACAGTTTCACCTGCATGTGGCTGCTCCATTCGAGCGAAAATTTATCTTCTCTTAGTAAAATTAGCCTTTCTCCAGTTTAATTCATGTCTTTTTCTGTAAGTATCCTAAATTTAACCAGGTTATGGCCACCATCTCCAAAATACTCCCCTACTACTGATATACCCTCCATTTGCATGGGCTCATTTCTAAATATTAGACTCAGAACTGCCTCCTCCGTTGTTGGGCTTTCTATGTGGTAACTGGAAAAGTTCTCTCAGATGAGATTTAAGAACTTTGTTCTCTCCCTATCTTACACATTAGAACTATCCAAGTTAATGTTTGGGTGGTTAAAATCCTCTAGTATTACTGCCTTATTGTGCTTACGCTGCTTAGGAATTTAATTCCATTTTTGATTCTCGATCTCACCCTGAGTATTTGGAAGGCTATAGTATATACCCAAGATTGTGTTTGCCTCTTTTGTATTTCTTACTTCTACCCAAATGGCCCCATGCGATTGTCCTTTGAAGACATTACTGCTATGATTGATTCCCTGATCAACATTGTGACATTCCTTCTCTTTTACCCACCCCGTATCTCATCTGAATATCCTTTAATCAGAAATTTTAAGCTGCAATCCTGACAGTGTTTCAGCATAGTCTTTACATTAGCTATGATATCATTCTCCTACATGTCTGTCTGTACCTTCAGCTCATCTATCTCATTCCTCAGGCTGCTTACATTAAAATATATTAGATATTGCCTTGCTAAACTCACTTCTTTCTTATCTAGATTATGTTTATACTGCCTTACAGTCTCACTTATTCGTGTTTTAACTTCTAATTCCATCTCAGCTTCTCACCCCTCTGAAGTACTTGTCAGGATTTCAGTCCCTGTCACTCTAGTTTAAATCGACATCAAAAGCATTGTCAAACTTCACCCGTTCCTTTTCAAATTTAATATGTATAACTTGTGCAATTCCCACTTCTGCTAGAAACAATCCCAAGAACTCAGGAACCTAAAGCTCTCCCTCTTGTACTACCTCTCCAGTCACACATTAACCTACGCTTTTATTCTATTCTTACACTCACTACTGCCTGACATCAGGGGTAACCTGAATCCTTTGAAGTCCTGCTTTCAGATTTCCTACCTACATCCCTAAAGTTAGCTTGTAGTACCTAATTTCTCTTTCTTTCTATGTCACTGGTGCTAACGTGGACCACAACCTCCAGCTGTTCACCCTCCCCCTTCAGAATTCCCTATAGACATTCAGTGACATCCTTGACCTTGGCACCTGAAGGCAACGAGGCATCCTTGGAGACATGTCCACGGCTGCAGAACCACCTGTCTACTCCTCTCATAAATGAATCCTCTACCAGGATTGCTCTTCCACTCTTATTCCTTCCTGTCTCCACCACCACCACACCTCCACCCTAAAAGCAGCTGACCACCCACAGAGCTGAAGCCTTGGCTGTGGCCGGGCTCCTCAGAGGAATTGTTACTCTCAATAATTTCAGGGCTGAAAATGGTTTACAAGCGAGATACCCACCGGGGGATTTCCTCACTACATGCCTGGTCCCTTTCTTCTGACCTGCTCTGCCTGAACTTTGTTAAACTGTAGGTGACCACGTACTGAAAAATGCTGACCATAAACCTGTCAGCCTCCTGAATCCACCATATTGTTTTCCAGCTGCCATTCAAGTTCCAGAACCCGGGAGCTCAAGCTGCTGCAGGTGGAGGCACCTTCCACTCACTATCAGGAACATTTAGAAATTTTCACGTAGTGCCGGATGTGCAAGTGGGCATGTGTTCCCCAACCATACCTTAACTAAACAGAATGTGGTGGACCCTTTCTTTTATTTTACCCTTACTCATAGAAAAATCTTATTCATGCTTCTGTCCTGAGTCCCACTCAGGTGTGCTGCCAGTCTTTCTGCTTCTCTGCAAAGGTCCTTATCTTGTCTGCTTTTCTTAGCGATGCTGATTGCTTGACACAGAATTGTCACATTAACTGAGATGCTGACTGCCTGTCATAGGATCCTCACCTCGCTCACTCTTCTCCCATGAGAGACGTGAAAGTAGAGAAGAATGAATGGGAGATGGGGAAAGGCTGCATTCAGCTTCATGGACCTGTCCCTTGAGGTGATGATGTAAGCAGCCAGGGCACAGGGGAGTTTTTTTTTGTTCCAGTGGATGAAAGGCTGAGGTCAGGCAGCTTCATCAAGTTAGTCTGACTAGATGTGGCTGATGTGAGAAGCCAGTGTGGGGAGCAATAGATGTGGATGCAGAGGGTAATCAGTTACCTCTTGAGATCTGGCAAAGTGAGTATCATGTAACTCTCAGTTTACAACCTTCACTGTCACTATCTCAGGGATATTCTGAGGCACAAAATTTGCCATCTCAGAAGATTGGTTTCCCATGGTCT
Source organism: Ginglymostoma cirratum (assembly GCA_024137785.1). Lineage (NCBI taxonomy): Eukaryota > Metazoa > Chordata > Chondrichthyes > Orectolobiformes > Ginglymostomatidae > Ginglymostoma > Ginglymostoma cirratum. The sequence continues at coordinate 9,378,899 of JAHRHZ010000095.1, read as the reverse complement.
ACCTTAACTGTCCATCTCCCAATATGAAACCTTTGCATACCCTCAATGTGGACCCCATAATGTAGTGACTTGGAATGGAAAAATGTCACAAAAATTTCAGCAACAGGTGAAGTTAGCATTTCCACATGGCTACTTTGCAGTAAACAGACAACTGGTATTCTCCACCAGCAAAAATAATGTTCTGCCAACCACACAAATGAATAATTTGGTGTATGAGTTTCAGAGCTGATGTGATGTTAGGTATGTGGGCCATATGTCCCATTGACTGGTGGATGGTATTAAACAGCACATAACTTTGACTGTCTGCAGTGCGCAGCATACTGACTGTGCTCAACCAGCCTGTACTTACACACCTCAGAACACTGTGTCCAACATTAAATGTGTTTCTGCTATTGGACAGCATTGACTAAATAATCTTGAGCATGCGAAGAATTGTACTAAAAACTAGTTCTAAATTATCAGTCAGACTTACAATGTGATTCATTTGTATGTGCTAGAAACTACATTTATTCATACGCATCCACCCTGTTCTTTGCAGACAAAAGGAGTATGTGCACAAATTGCATCTTTTGCACTGAGAAAAGCGGTTTGGAGACCGCCAATATCTGCAACATGCTCGCAGCGACGCTGTTACTCATGAGATTTGATCCATCTGGTTTAAAAGTAATTGGTTAATCAAGACATTTAACAGTTCCTCCACTGCCTTCATGCCAACTATAGTTCAGCAACTTTACATCCTCTTCTTGTACTGTAAAAATTGTTGCTTCCTTCTAAAACTTTTATCTCGCACATTGTCCTCATAGATGCAAGATGAAAAGCTTCAACTTCATGTCTCCTTTTAACAACACCTGCAATCTCTCAACTTATGTGCCTCCCTCCAAAGGAAAAACCATAGTCTGAATAATCCTAACTCACTCATTTTCTCACGGCAAGAAAAAGAGTCTATAACTCCTGGGCAAAGTAATGAAGTAGGGCAGGCATTGGTCATCCTGACAGCAATGGCACAGGGGATTCTGGAAGCCAGCACGGTGGGAGCAGTACAGACTGTGACTTATGAGAGAAGGTAATGGTACCAAAATGAAGGTTGAAGCACTGGCAAAAGCTGTCACTCATGTTATCACCCAAATGTAGCACTAATGAATGTGTTTTATCTCTCACAAGGCCATTGATGGAGGCACACCAAGAGATGAGGAACAATGCATTGCAGGACTTAGAAGAGGAATATCAATCTGATGAAACAGTGCCCTATGACTTATGAACATCTTCCAGCAGCTCGGATACACTCTTCTCTTTGCCTCAGTGGTGCCTGAGTCACAGATGGAATGGCTGGCACAAGATGTGGAGCACTTCACGTTTGAACAAGATCTGTAGGCAGGGAAAATAGGGCAGATTCGCTGTCAGGGGCTTGAGGACATCAACAGATGTCATTTAGACACAGGTGCTGAGCCTCAGCTGTTTTACACTACGTGAGTACTTAAAAGAAATGTGTGGCTGTCTGTCAGAATTTGCATTGCTGAACCTCATGCTAAAGTCTATCACTGCAGTGTATTTGACATTTGAGAACACGACTGCCTCCATTGAACAAATGGCCTAATTCATGGAGAGTCTGATAGAGTACATCAATCAATGCATGTACGTGCATAACAATGACTTGTATGGAATGGTAGTGAAGTTGAGAATCTATGATCGAATAATTGCCTTACCGGTTAAATATTGCTTTGAAAAGCAGCTCTTCTGCTGTTGATTAGCAGAGAAATGCACATTATTCCTGTTTTGGGGGCCCTGGTTTGAATCCCACCATGTCAGATTTTGAAGTTTGAATTCAATAAAATCTGGACGAAGAGTCTGACAATGATCATGAAACTATTGTCAATTGTCAGAAAACCAGTCTGGTTCACAAGTTTCCTTTAGTGAAGGAAACTGTCTTCCTTACCTGGTCTGGCCTACATGTGACTCCAGACCTAGCAATATGGTTGATTCTTAACTGCACTCTGGGCAGTTAGGGATGGGTAATAAATGCAGGTCTGGACAGTGCATCCCGTAAACAAATGTAAAATACAATTCCTGAGAGAGAAGAGATAGGCAAGAACAATTAAAGTGGGGCCTTTCTTCAGTTGCTTTTGTGGCCTTGGCCCCTCTGAAAGAGCCACAAATAATGCATTCTATTTTCATAATCACTCAATCAGAAATATTACAGTACACAAGGAGGCCATTTAGCCTACGCTGCCTGCACCGCCTCTATTATCTAGGGCCGATCTCCTTCCTTTTCCCCACAACTCTGCATACTGTTACCATTCAAAAACCATCTAATACCCTCTTTATTGCCTCAATTGAACCTGCCTCCAACACATTCCCAGGGAGTGCATTTCATGCCCTAACTACTCTCTGTGCAATGAAGCTTTTCCGTACATGACCCTTGCTTCATTTGCACGTCAGATTAACTCTATGACCTCTCATTCTCATTCTTTTACAAGCAGAAATAGCTTTGACCTATCTACTCTGTCCAGCCAGCTCAGGTTTTTCAGAACCTTAATCAGATCTCCTCTCAGCCGCCTTCTCTCCAGGGAGAACAGTTTCAACTTATTCAATCTATCCTCATAGCTGAAGTTTCTCATTCTTGGAACCATTCTAATAAACTACTTCTGCACTTTCTCCAATGCATTCAAATCTTCCCTACAATGTGGTGCCCACAACTGTACACAATAATTCAGCTGAGGTCTGACAGTTGTCTTGTACAAGTTCAACATAATGCCCTTGCTGTTGTACAACCAATAAAGCTGAGGATAACCATGTGTTTTACTTACTGCTCTTCGTCGATCCTGCCACCTTCAATGATTTGTGCACATGTACACCCAGATCCCTCTGTTCCTGCAACACTTTAAAATTGTACCCCTATTTGATAATGTTTTTTGGTGTCCTGACCAATGTGCATCATTTCACACTTCTCGGCATTGAAGCCTATCTGCCACCTATCCACGTATTCCACCAACTTGTGAATATCTTTTGGAGTTCACACTGTCTCTCACAGTTTACCATTTGTCTAAGTTTAATGTCATCTGCAAACTTTGAAATTGTCCCTCTGCGCACCAAAATCCGGATCATTTATATATCTCAGGAAAAACAAGGATCCCAATACTGACCTCTGGGAACTCCACTACCAACCTTCCTCTAGCTTAAAAAAGGGATATAGAATAAAGCAGAGCAAGATAATGGACAAAGACTCATCCTTCCCAGATGTGCTCAATGCTTTATATGCTCAGTTCGAGCAGAATGTCAGCAGCGCGGTGTCACTTGCCCCGACAGCCCCAGACACACCTGTTCCCTCTGTCACCGCTGCAGATGTCAGATCGGTCTTCCTGGGAGTTAACCCAAGGAAAGCGATGGGCCCTGATGGAGTCCCTGGCTGTGCACTTAGATCCTGTGTGGACCAGCTGGCAGAGGTATTCACTGACATCTTCACCCTCTCCCTCCAACAAGCCAAAGTCCCCATCTGCTTCAAGAAGACCACCATCACCCCACACCTAAGAAAGCACGTGTAATGTGCCTTAATGACTACTGCCCAGTGGCTCTGACCTCCTTAATCATGAAGTGCTTTGAGAGGCTGGTCATGGCCCACATCAACTCTAGTCTTCCAGCCTGCCTCAGTCCCCTGCAATTTGCCTACTGACGTAACAGGTCCACAGTAGATCCCATTTCCCTGGCCCTGCATTTATCCTTGGACTCCTGATCATTGACCACAGCTCCGTCTTCAACACCATATCCCTGTCCAGACTGATCCCAAAACTGCGAGATCTAGGTCTTGGTTCCACCCTGTGCAACTGGATCTTCAGCTTCCTGACCCATAGACTACCATCAGTGAAGGTAGACAGCTGCACCTTGTCCTCAATAACACTCAACACTGGAGCCCCCAGTGATGAGTTCTCAGCCCCCTACTGTACTTCCTATACATCAACAACAGTGTTGCCAAATTCCAAACAAACACCATCTACAAGTTTGCTGATGATGCCACAGTGTCAGAATGAATATCAGACAATGACAAGTCAGAATTCAGGAAGGAGATGGACGGCTTGGTGACGTGGTGCAATGATAACAACCTCTCTCTCAATGTCGGCACAACTAAAGAACTGATCATTGACTTCAGAAAGAAAAGAGGAGAACACGCCCTCATCTACATTAATGGAGAAAAAGTTGTGAAGGTTGAGAATATCAAGTTCCTGGGAGTGACGATGACCGACAATCTATTCCCGACTTCCCATGTCGATTCAATGACCAAGAAGGCACAATAACCCCGCAAGCAGCTAAGGAGATTTGGCATGTCTGTAAGGAACCTCACCAACTTTTACAGATGCACCATAGAAAGCATACTGTCCTGGTGCATAACGTCCTGGAACAGCAACTGCTCTGCCGAAAACCATAAGAAACTACAGAAGGTTGTGTGCATGGCCTAGACCATCACAGGAGCCAACCTACCATCATGGACTCCATTGACATATACCGTTGCCGTGGAAGGGCTATCAATATCATTAAAGACCCATCGCACCCTAGTAATGCTCTCCTGCAACCTCTTCTGTCAGGCAGAAAATGCTGAAGCTTGAACACATGCACCAGCAGGTTCAAGAACAACTTTCTCCCTCCCATTACTAGACTGATGAATGGAATCTCTAACTTCAAGTCATGTCGATTTTGTTAATGTTGATCTCCCCCTCACAAACCAACCTGCCACCCTACTGCATCACTCACACATCTTCTCCCTGTAGCTCACTAAAGCGCTTTTGAATCTTTAAGTCCCAGAATATAGAACTTATTGCTGTAAAATATAGACATGGATTAGCCAGCAATATTGATCTTGCGCTGCACTGGAAGACTCTGAAAATCAGACACATTCCACATTTCTCAAATCAGAAATTCAGACTAGAAACACAAAGGCCTAGGGCAGGGTAAGTAACAAGCAGCAGAGTGACAATCTGATACTGATTTGCCACTGTTCAGAAGATTTGGTACTATATGTTCAGAAAAAGTTTGTCTGTGTATTTCACGAAAGCACTACATTTCGATTTCATTGACCTTGAGTCAATATATTGTAGTTTCTTAGTACAGCTGTATTTCTGCTGTGTGCAATTTGGATTTAAGTCTTAAAACTATTATTTTTAAAATTTGGGGTTCAGTCCATTTGAGGAAAGAAGAACTCTGTCTAAATGTGGTTCTATTTTTTTGTTGCATTTTTTGACAATTCCCTTTCAATTTTGTTTCAGCATTACAGATTCCACTGCCAAAAGAATGTGGTCTGTTAAGAATTTGCTACAGTTTTTTTTTTAACCTAGCTGAAACTTAACTCTTGAAGTAGGACCTGTACATATTAGAGTTGCATAGTAGGTCCACTGTATGTATGGAGGGCAGACTTTCTCTCTCCAGGTTTTTCTCTTTACAGACTGATCTGTGATGGTTACTGATTTTATTTCAGGCTTTCTTTTTTTCATTTTATTTGTAGAATGAACATTGATGGATGACCAGACCACTTTTTAAATGAATGCCTAGTGTCAAATATTTGAATGCTGAAGTAGCAAGATGAGTCAGTGTGTCAGTGATGATTGAGTTATTCCAGATGAGGCCACTTATCCACAGCACGGCAATTAATTATCTGTTAAGGCACAATTTTCAGTGGTTATTTTGATATTGCTTTCCCTTCCCAATATCCTCCTCTTAGAATAGCATCTTACAACTCAGAAGGAAATAATTTGCGCCACCTCTTTGTAAGATTCAGTTAGTTTCATTCCATTGTTCCTGCATCAAGCCCAATATTTTGCTTTTTGTAAAAATTCATGTAGTCAAAGGAGAACAATAATAGTTTCTCCAAACTCCCTGTGTAGCTGAAATTCCTTTTCCCGGCATTCTCTCCAAGGTTTTGCCATTACTTTCAAAAGTATGGTTTCCAGAATTGGATACAATACTCCAAATAGGGCTTAATGATTAATCATTTTCTTTCATATACCCCGAGCTTCTGTTTGTCAAGCCAAGGAGACTGTATGCTTCTTAACAATTTTAAATATCCACATGATCTGGCACTCACAAAGTATATATGTGTGAGCCTCCACCAGCCTTTCTGTTTTCTACAGCTCCTTTAAAATGCACTTTCATTGCTGTGAGTAAAATGCAACCTAACATTCTTTGCCTTCCAGTTTTCTTCTTACTGTTGTCACGCTTTTTTTTAGGGAACATAGGGTGCTGATAAAGCAGTCGATTCTACCTCTGGTTATTTATCTCTGTCTTTTTAACATGCTGCTGCATCGCTGATTCCCTGCCCTCTGTAAGCATATGTAGTGCTCTGATTCTGCCAGTTTGGGAATTAGTGCAGCATCTCCACTGTAGTCATGCAGCCTGATTAGCAGAAGTGTGATAAATAATTCAGGCACCTGCTTTCATTTCATTCTGAAATACCCCTGTTCACATTCACAAGTTAGTCTCCAGAGGTACGTTGAAGGTGAGCTTTCTTAGAATGCAGCCTCTTTTTCAAGTATTATGTTCTGGAGATTTCACGAGACTTCACTTTCACTGAGTGACATTACAATTGAACATAGCGGTAAATAGAACATCTTGGCATTAAAATAACTAAAAATAACTAAACCTCACTGAAATAGATTAACTAGTTATCATTTTCTCCAGTCGTTTGTTGAAAATCCAGGTGGCCATCAATGAAACCAATCATAATCAAACTTGAAACAAATATTCTTGTGTTTGAAATAGGCCTAAGTGAACCAAGTGTTTACAGTTGCTATTGCAGCCACAAAGATTTGGAAGATAGCATCAGACAAACCTCAGAGACTGATTTTACTTTTGGTGAAGAAATATAATGCATGACTTATGTGTGAAGTGCTGAAAACTCAGAAAAGTCTGTTCACGGCCAGCATCAACCTCTAGGGTAATCAGGAGATCATTGTAATTAATGTTTGCAGTAATAACATAGGAAAGGTGTTTGCTGGAGTAGTCTTAGTCATGCTGAAAGAAGCCAAATATAAAACTAGCAACAAATAAGGGGATTATCATGGATGATGTCCCAAGAATTCTTATCTTGAAGGAAGAATGTTATAGTTAAATGCTATCCATGAGACAAACGTCTACTCCAAGCAGCTGTACATTAAACATGCTCATGATAGTGCATTGCTGCACCAAAGCTACATTTCAATTTTCTAGTGAGAAAACCTGAAACATTAGCAGTGACGACTTGCATTTTCACAGCTCCTTTTATGTAGAAAATCCACTCCCTTTCTGTGAAAAATTTCCTCCTCATTTCAGTCCTAATGATTTTATTCTCAGACTATATTGCTCAATTCTAGATGCACCAGCCAAAGGAAACACCCTTCTTGCCTCCTCCTTGTCAAGCCATGTAAGACATTTGATGAGGTAACTTCTTCTCATTTTCAACACTAGAAACTTCATGGTTTACTGAGAACGCTTCACCACCAGACCTTCATTTCAACTTTAAAGAGCTAAAATTAACAAAAAATACTATCGTGCCTCAAGAGACTAAGATCATTTTCTGAGATTATTTGTTTCTAATTTATGTGCATGTGGTTGATTTGAGTGAAATTTTGCATTTATTTTAGTGTAAGCTAACTGAGACCTGAAACAAGCAGAGTTTATTGTGAGGTAGGATTGGACAGGTTGGACTTAACTGCACTAGAATTTAGGAAAGTGAGGAGTGATTTGTTTGAAGTTCATAAATCCTGAATGGGCTTGAAAAGGTGGAAAAGATGTTTCCTTTTGTGGGTGAGTCCAGAACTAGAGAAAACTGTTTTAAAATTAGAGGTCACTTTTTTAGGACAGAGATGAAGGGAAATTGTTACTCTGGGAATTCTGCCTTAGAAGATGGGGTCTTTGGGGTCCTTGAATATTTTTAAGGCTGAAGTCGAAACCCTGTTCGGCAAGTGAAACAAAGATTATCAGAAACATGTGGGAATTTGGAATTTGGAATCCAAACAGAGAGCCATAATCTTACTGAGTGGTAAAGCAGGCTTAAAGGCTGAATGCTATTTCTCCTAATTCGTATATTTACTGGTGAAATTACTTGATTCTGACATCTATTCAAAAATCATCAAAATAAAAGTTATTCTGCCTGTGACTCATTTTAATGTAGTCATCTCATTACAAATTTACGTCTGGCCTTGGTGTTGGTGATACGACAGTGGGGGGGTGTGGTGCCTACCTTCACGTCACAATCTTGATAAGAGCACCTGGGAGATTTGACAATGAGACAAGAATTGCAGCGTATGGCACAGAGTACTCAATAGCTACATCCTGTTTCAGTGACGCCTCCCTTGTTACACTGCATGAATAATAAAGCATTGGAAGAGAATGTTCTTCGCTAGAAGTGGAAGGTAGAAGCCTTTGCTGTTGCTGCTACAGAGCAACTGTGCTGGAAGTGGCTGGTCGAGGAAGTAAGCAGTAGGAGCATTGTTCCAAGCCTCAGCAAAGATTCTTTCCATGGATAGAGTGAGCAAATCACAGTAATTAATTTTCGGTCCATTCAGATCTTACCGTGTGCAGATTCTGTATGCCAATATGCCTGTCACCCTGAAGACACATAGCTACCCTGATCTGCCAGTGTGATACTGGTCTCCACCAAACTGTTATCCTGGAGAATGGTGAGAGCGAAGTAAAGCTGGATCATCAGAGAGATGCCACTTGGTGGCATGGATGTGGGGACTCTACTTAAAGGCCCTGAATGTTGTTTCATCTGCCAGAGGCCCAGTCTGCACATGCACGTATGCAGTATTTAATGGGCTTTAGACATTGAAGGTAATTGGTCAAGAGACTGTCGCCTGTGAGAGTAAGGATTGAAAGAGCCTGCCTCTACTTCTGCTACGATTGCAGCAGGTAGCATCAGTATGAAAAGGAAGAGGAAGAATTTGTAATAAAAATGGAAAACTGGAAAGAATTCTTATATCAATAGCATTTGTTGAGAGTGAAACAAATTTAAAGTTTTAACTTAGAGATGCAACATATTTTAAGTAAGTAGAAATTGCACTTCTAGAATGCGAGGTCATGGTTTTAGGATAAAGGGTAACAGATCTAAAGGAGACGTGAGGAGAAATTATTTCTTTCAAAGGGTTGTTAATCTGTGGAATTCACTACCAAGAGTGTAGTGGGACATTGAGTAAATTTAAGGAGAAGATACAGATTTTTAATTAGTAATGGGTTGAAAGGTCATGGAGAGCAGGCCGGAAAGTGGAGTTGCAGCCAACTGAGATCAGCTATGATTATATCAAATGGTGGAGCAGGCTTGACAGGCTGAATTGCCTACTTCTGCTTTTGGTTCTTATGTTCTCTCTGACCATCTCCATAGAAGATTGTTGTTCCTTACTCCTTACCTGATATCCAATCTAAGGCAGCTGAGCCATCACCCATCATAATCAAGTCTCAAAACCTCCAAAGTGTAGAAAGTATTGTCTCACTGCTCATACATTGAACAAACCTTTACCCAGTGAGAGATTTAAAAAAAATCTGTGAGGACTGAGTATTTATTGCAGTAATTGTCTGACTTTTAATGAACCCATGAATTGCTGTTATGTTCTCTCTTTTGTTACAATGCCAATTTTCCGGATAGATTGGAAACCAGTATTTTTAGCATTAAGTTTCATTGTCAGTTGAAATATCACTACTGTGGAGCTATTCATAAACTCAAATTGGTAACCTGCCAGTCCAGAGATTTAACGTGAACAGCCGGACACGCTTGAGTTGTACTTAAAAGTTAGTATGTTGGAGCTGGTTTCCAGTTGCAAACATATTTTTGGCCATCTCCACCCACTTACTGTTCCCAATTAAAATTCCTTTCCCGTATTTTTGTTTCTTTCTCCATGAAGTCCACAACTGAAATTAGAACCTATGTTTTTGAAAACTGGTAATTAAGGCAACTTAGTCTGCTAGATATGACAAAAGCCCGTGGTGTTAGGGGCAAGGTACTGGTGTAGATAAAGGATTGGCTGACTGGCAGAAGGCAGAGAGTGGGGATAAAGTGGTCTTTTTCAGAATGACAGTCAGTTACTAGTGGATTTTTTCAAGAGTAGGTGTTGGGACCACAACTATTCACTATTATACATTAACAATCAGGATGAAGGAACTGAGGGCATTGTTGCTAAGTTTGCAGATTAAAAAAAAATGGGTAGAGGTAGTGTTGAGGAAGAGGGAAGGCTACAGAAGGACTTAAACAACTAGGAGAGTAGACAAAGAAGTAGCAGGTGGAATACAGTGTTTGAAAGTGTGAGATTATGCATGTTGGTATGAAGAATAGAGATGTAGACTACTTTATAAATGGGGAAAGATTTCAGAAATCTGAAATACAAAGAGACGTGGGAGCCTTAGTTCAGGATTCTCTTAAGGTTAACATGCAGGTTCATTTGGTAGTTAGGAAGGAAAATGAAATGTTGGCATTCATTTCAAGAGGGCTGGAATACGAGGCTAGAGGTATATTGCTGAGGCTGCATACGGCTCTGGTTAGACTGCATTTGGAGTATTGTGATCAGTTTTGGGCCCAGTACTTAAGGAAGGATGTGCTGGCATTGGAGGGGGTCCAGGATAAGTTTACAATAATTATTTCCTCTGGATGAAAAGCTTGTCATTTGAGGTACAGTTGAGGACTCTAAGTCTGTACTTGATGGAGTTTAGAAGGATGAGGGGGGATCTGTTTGAAACCTACAGAAGGAGAGGCCTGGATAGAATGTACGTGAAGAAGATGTTTCCACTAGTACGAGAGACTAGGTCCTGAAGGAACAGCCTCAGAGTGAAGGAGCGACCCTTTAGAACAGGGATGAGGAGAAATTTCTTCAGCTAGAGAATGGATAATTCTGTGGAACTCACTGACACAGAAGGGTCCGGAGGCCAAGTCACTGAGTGTATTTAAAACCAAGATAGGTTCTTGATTAGTAAGTGGATTAAGGGTTATGGGGAGAAGACAGGAGAATGCTGCAAGAAGTTATGTCTGGTGGCCAGGAATGGTTGCAGGCATAACTGCATTGGTGGGGCAGTGCCCAAAGTACCAACAAGGACAAAAATTAATGCCACCAGCTCTCCCTCATCCATGGGAATGACCAGGTAAACCTTGGACTTGGTTACTCATTGACTATGCAAGTGTTTTCATGGGCTGAATGTTCTTAGTCATTGTGGACGTCCACTCAAAATGGTTGGACATGCATAGGATCCATCAGTCAAACACAAAACGACAATAGAAAAACTGCACATATCTTTTTTAATACACAGACTCCCGGAAGTGTTGGTCACAGATAATAGACTACCGTTTACCAGCGGGGAATTTAGGTATTTCCTAAAGTCCAATGGGATTTGACATATAAGGACTGCTCCATGCCATCCCCCACCCAATGGAAGAAAGAGCCGTCCAAACTTTGAAGGCAGGCTTGAGAAAACAACCTACAGTCTCACTAGAAACCAAGCTGTCATGGTTCTTATTTGATTATAGGACCACCCAATATACAACTACAGGGATAGTTCCAGCACAGTTGCGAATGAATAGAAGACTGCTCACCAGCTTACATTTGATCTTCCCGGACCTTGTGGGGGGGGGCGATGGTGAAACGGAACCAGAAATGCCAGTGCTGGACACAAGATTCCATCAAGCAAGAGAGATGGATTGATACAACTGGGATGAAGTTTAGTGCAAGAACCACGGGAATGGCTCTGCATGGATAAGAAGCATGGTCAACGTGAGGTCAGGTCCTGTAATGTATAAAGCTCAGGTCAGTGCGATGATCTTGAAGAAACACGTGGACCATACGAAAGCCATGAACTCTCAAACAGTGCAGGAGGAAAACATGCCCGACTTCTCAGAGCAGGCGGAATGGCTGCCAGAACCGTCAAGTGTTGACAAGGCTTCTGAACCCAAGATGGATATGACGGATGTATCGATACCTTTGACGGTGGAAGAAGAGTGAATTTCTACTGAGGCCTTCCTAGCGAAAGAGGCAAGTTCCCAACTGTTACAGCTGTCCATATTGGATGCCGAGTCGGAGGAACCAAACCCAGTGCTAAAATGCCCCAGGAGGCTCACAAAGAAAAACTGCTGGCTTATGTCCTTGCACTCAGAGGAGGGAGGGATGTAGTGATTGTAATGAGGTCAGCCAGCTGGACCTCATAAAATTTGAGTTCCCTAATTGGGGCTGTTAACCCAGTCCAATCAGGGAGGCCGAGCTGGCAAATAAAAAGAGGAGATACTGATACTCTGGGTGCTGACTCTGATGAGGCTGTGCCAGAATCAAGGACTTTCCATGTGTAAATAAAAAATAGAATCACATGTACTCAAGTACAGGGATCCAGGAGTACAGTGAAAAGTGTACAAAGTAGCCATTCTCTGGCGCCACCTTAGGTTCAAAGATACAAAATCTCAAGTATAAAGGTAGAAAAATAAAGAAATAAAGTTAAAATTTCAACATTACAGTCTTTATGAAGTGCTTAGCCAATGGCCTGGATCTGGTCTCTTTTCCCGACGTTGAGATCATCACCAGCAAGAAGCAGTTGGCCCGTCTCGAGTCACTTTGCTGCGCCACCAATACTGGAACACTGTTGCTGCTCTTCGGCGCCATCTTGTCTCTACTGACGATGACGCCATCATGTGTCCTTGCTGAGCTGATGTTGGCAGTGCAGTGGCTGCTGAAGTTGCCGGGTCCCACATCGGCCACTGGGCCCATATATGCCTCCCTCTGCCACCACCAGGAACACAATCCCGCCTCCCTCTGCTGCTGCTACCACTGCTGGAAGTACAAACTCAACTCCCTCCACCAGCAGGAACACACCTTGCCTCCGACAGGCCGCACACCTTGACGCCCTTTGAGCTGTCTACAGAAGGTAAGTAAGGTTAAAAGTTAAACAAAAAGCAGAAAGAAGAAAAGAGAAAGTAAAAGCGGGCAGAGCAGATGACCTGCGGGTTCAGCAACCCATGGGCTGCCCTGCTACTCCACTGCCATCTTGCAACTCTGCGTTCTCTAGGTGACAGCATACTGGCCTCTGTAGAGTTGTATCAGTCATCATGAAGTAATAGAAACCAAAAGAACTGCAGATGCTGTAAATCAGGAACAAAAACAAAGTTGCTGGAAAAGCTCAGCAGGTCTGGCGGCATCTGTGAAGGAAAAAACAGAGTTAACGTTTCCGGGCCGGTGACCTTCCTCAGAACTGATAGTTGCTGGGAAAACGTCAGATTATATGCAGAAAATAGGGAGGTGGGTGGGGTAGGGAGTAAACGATGGGATAGAGCCCAAAGAGAGAGAAAGACAGTTGGACAGACAAAGGAGTTGCTAACGATCAGGCTGGGAGGGTGAATAGTTGTAAATGGGGACTGTTAGTGACCAACAACAGGGAGTGTGTAATGGCTATGTGGTAACAAAGCTATATACATCCTGGACTGTACATCCTCACACCCCACTTCCTGTAAAGACTCCATCCCATTCTTTCAGTTCCTCCGTTTCTGTCGCATATGTTCAGATGAGGCCAACTTCGACAAGGGAGCCTCCGAAACGTCCACCTGCTTCCTCAACCGAGGTTTCCCCTGCTCCGTTGTCGACAGGGCCCTCAACCAGGTCCGACCCATCTCCCGCACTTCCGCCCTCACCCCTTCTCGTCCCTCCCGCAACAGCGATAGGGTTTCCCTTGTCCTTACCTACCATCCCAGCATCCGCATGCTGAAGATCATCAGACGCCATTTCCGCCAACTCCAGCAAGATGCCACCACCAGACACATATTCCCCTCCCCTCCCTTGTCCGCCTTCTGCAGGGACTGCTTCCTCCGGGACACCCTGGTCCACACTTCCTTCATCCCCAACACCTCCCCACAGCCTTACGGCACGTTCCGCTGTAACTGGCGAAGGTGCAACACCTGCCCATTTACCTCCTCCCTCCCCAGTATCCAAGGGCCCAAACATACCTTCCAGGTGAAGCAACACTTCACCTGCACTTCCCAGAATCTAGTCTCCTGCATTCGCTGCTCACAATGTGGCCTCCTCTACATTGGGGAAATGAAGTGTAGACTTGGCGACCGCTTTGCAGAACATCTACGTTCTACTCGCAAAAAAGACCCTGAACTACTTGTTGCCTGCCACTTCAATGCACCACCTTGCTCCCTGGCCAACATCTCTGTCTCTGGCTTGCTACAGTGTTCCATTGAAGCCCAATGGAAGCTGGAGGTACAGCATCTCATTTTCCGCTTGGGGACCCTACAGCCTTCCGGACTCAATATTGAGTTCAATAATTTTAGGGCCTAAACTCTCCCATGTCCCAGTCCCCCTACCCCGCACACCAGGCTTTGTTACCACACAGCCTGCCATTACACACCCCCTGTTTTGGTCACTAACTGTCCCCATTAACAACTATTCACCCTCCCAGCCTGATCGTTAGCAACTTCTTTGTCTGTCCAACTGTCTTTCTCTCTCTTCAGGCTCTATCCCATCATTTACTCCCTACCTCACCCACTTCCCTATTTTCTGCATATAATCTGACGTTTTCCCAGCCACTATCAGTTCTGAGGAAGGGTGACCGGACCCGAAACGTTAACTCTGTTTTTTCCTTCACAGATGCCGCCAGACCTGCTGAGCTTTTCCAGCAACTTTGTTTTTGTTGCTGACCGTGAAGGAATATCCTTCTCTACATCTCCCCTTGCCTGAGGCATGGTTACCCTCAGGTTAAACAACCACCAGTCGTCTCTCCCTCTAATGTGAGACCTGTCCCATAGCCTGGTATGACTGTGGTGACTTTTCCTTTACCTTCCACAGTCCTCTGCACAATCAGGCAACTTTTGTGTATTCTCACAAACAAAATTAGCATACTTCAGTTATGACTTTTGAGAGGCAATGAGAATATGGATTTCAGTCAGTAAATGCTGTTACATTGATAGCAGTGGGAAAATCTGACTGCACGTATGTAATTTTCACTCGAATATGTGGAGTCCTTGCTTTGTAGCTTCCTTCTTGAAGCTATAATAAGTAGGCAGCACAGTGGCCCAGTGGTTAGTGCTGCTGCCTCACAGCGCCAGGGCCCCTGGTTCAATTCCAACCTGGGGTGACTGTCTGTGTGGAGTTTGCATGTTCTCCCTGTGTCTGTGTGAGATTCCTCTCGGTGCTCAGGGTTGCTCCAAAGATGTGTAGGGTAGATGGATTGGCCATGCTAAATTGCCCATAGTGTTCGGGGTTATTTAGGTTAGGCATGGGGGAATGGTTGTGGATGGGATGCTCCTCAGAGGTGCAGTGTGGATGTTGGGCCAAATGGCCTGTTTCCATGCTGTAGGGATTCTATGATTCAAAATATATGCCAATTTGCCAATCAGAGCCTGGAAAGCAGAGGATATATCTGCAGTTGGGGGAAAAAAGCACAGCTAATTTGTAATTGTTCATAGCATTGTTGGTATTTATTGCCTGTCCCTCATTGCTGTAGAGAAGGTGGTGGTGAGCTGCTCAGTTTACTGCTACAGCCCGTGAAGTGTAAAGATATCAGTAGTACAGTTAGAAAGAGAGTTCCAGAATATTGACACAGTAGAAGGGATGGCAGTACAGTTCAGAGTCGGAATTGGGTGTCATTTGGATGGAAACCTGCACATGCTGGTGTTCTAGTTTATCTGCTGCCATTGCCCTTCTAACTGGTAGAGGTTTGGGAGGTGATTTCCAAGGAGACTTGTTAGGTTACTGCTGTGCATCTTGTAGATAGTACACACTGATGCCACTACACATTAGTGGTGAAGAGAGTGAATAATCAATAGGTGGTTGCTGATCAAGCACTCTGCTTTTTCCTGAATGATGTCAAGCCCTTTGAGCATTGTTGGAGCTATACCCATTCAAGCAAATGGTGTGTATTCACCACAGTCCTGACTTGTGCCTCATAGATGGTTGGCAGGGAGTGGGCGATAGAAGGTATGTTACTCTCTGCAGATCTACTAGTCTGTGATCTCTCTTGTAGCCACAGTATTTCAGTTCAGATTTCTGGTCAATAATAATCTCCATGAAGTGGATAGTGGCAGAGTCAGCAATTGTAATTCCATTGAACATTAAGGGCTGATGGTTAGATTCTGTCTGATCGTTGCCTGGGACTTGTGTGGTGCAATGCTACTTGCCACCAGTGTTCCCTCTCGCTGCAAGATCACATGTCCACTCTAAGGTTCCACCAATCAGTATGATCGGCATACAGATGCATTTATTTCAGTTTCAGAAATTAGAGCTGTGCAAGGACCTCGGAGGTCCACGCTCCAAAACAAATATAGTGGGAGTTATGCTTGTATTGGATGTGATCCAAATCTTCTGCATATGGACATAAACTGTTTCAGTGTCTGAAGAGTCATGAAAGATGCTGAATATTGTGCAATCATCCTTGCTTGGCAATGGAGAGAAGTTCATTGATGAAGGAGCTGAAGATGGTTGGGCCTAAGACACTTGAACAGGTTGATTAAAATGTATCTACCCAAGCGTCAAACCAGCTGATTTTTAGAGTCCATACAGATTCTGAAAAAGCTAAATTTCCATATGAAAATTGGATAGTTGGCATCTCGAGATATACTATAGTGAAGATACATTTTCTGATACATTCTGCTACTGTTGCTGTGTCAACCTAAGAAACCAGATATCAGGGTGTACTTGCCTAACAAAAGTATATCATGTGAGCCCTACACTGCAGCACAGAAGCCTGCTGGTTTCATTCATTTCAAAATAGATGGAATTGATGACAAGTTTTTGATTCAACTCCTGAGCACAGTACATTTATCTAGATAGCAGCTTCATTACCATTGCTTATACTTAGCACTGGGTTTTCTTATTGGAGATACTAGTGATGTTGAACTAGAGCCACATGTTCAGTGAAAACTCCTAACATGTAATAAATGAAAATCATTAACCTGAGAGCAGGGCAGGAATTTCCATAGGTATGCGACTGAGATAAGTGCTCAAATCGATTAATTCCACCTCTACTTAGGACTCTTCATTTTATTTTATTCAAGGACTTGAGCAAAAAATATCAGTTGATACACCGGGAGTGTTGCAGTGTGTGTGGTGAAAACTTTTATATGAGGCGTTAAACAGAGGCTTCCTCTGAACACTTCAGTGGGTGTACAAGCTCCAAAATAATAAAGATTTCAAAGAACATGGGGCATTAAGCACAAAATCAGCAGCCTGCCCACTGTTTTGTTAAAAAAAAATGGAAATTGAGCTTGATGGTGATCTAAGTGACTCAAATATTATGCTGCCCATGTACTAATATGGTTGCCTTGGCCAGGTAGGGAAGATTCAGAAAGCCATTTTTAAAATTGGTTAAGTACCAGTAAAGAGGGATACATTATTCAGGGATTGGGAAGGGGTGAAGGGTTTTGCCCACATGCATTAGAGTAAACATCCTCCATCTGTGGCACTCCTACCACAACCTCAAGGTCTGGTTGCAATTGCAACAATACCCTCTACTGAGTTCTGAGGCTGCTGGAGTCAACAGATTGGTTGTCAGTTCTTGGGTGTGGGCTTTTCTCCCAGTAAGGACTCACACTCAGGTACATGAGGCCACCAGCAATGTGTTAATGTGTAAACAGCCTTTTCTTGCACTGCCACTGTGGAAATGAGTTTTGCAACTTTCCCCTCCCTGTACAATTTGGCCCCAGGTATGCTTCTGAATCCTTTGGAGATATCCTGGAAATAAAGAAAATTAAACTGTGTATCTCAAACTCCAAAAAATGCAAACATCTGCATCTGGTGTTTGCTGACCAGATTAATTCCTTGCAGGCTTTGATGCTCATCAGTAATTACAGAACATCACAATCTTTTCAGACAGCTATCAGGAATATTGCTGGAAAAAAGAACAACTGTACATTCAGTAGACATTAGCATAATAAATCATCTTTTATTCTTTAGCAAGAGTTTAGAGATGTGTTCTGCAATCATATGTGCAATGTTTTGAGATTTAATCTATTTGGTCCAGAAGTAATTTTGAGTTAATTTACATTCAGTTGTTATGAAGTTAAATTCTGTTGACAAAAGGCAAACTGAGAAGTTATGTGATTAGGACTATTAGCTGAGGTAACAGATAAAAGAATTATTCTACTGAAAAATCAGACTGGTTTCAGAAATATGCATCCTTAATTTTGTTGCAGCAAATTATTGAAGTCCTGGCTTAAAATGTTCTTAATTGCATTTTCGTTAGCACGTTCTCATGAATGACTCCAATTACTATGGTTCATACAACGCTATAGGAAATTAACAATAAGCCTCAGCCTGTTATGTAACTGTCTTTTCCCTCTCTTTTTCCTGTATGTTGCAACATTCCCCCTATTTTCCACAGTCTGTCTAAACCTGATTCCCCATCTATTTTCCTGTTACTAAACTTGCCTTTCTCTCCCTCCTGTCTCTCCAACCCCTCCTGTTCACATCTTCTCTTTTCTCTCTCTCTTTAGAAGGTTATCTAAGATTACAAAGACATCTTAATTAATTGGGTCAATGGCTTGAAAAGTGGCAAATGGCGTTTAATTTGGATTAATGTGCAGTATTGCATTTTAGTAAAACAAACAGGGGCAGGGCTTATACTTTAAAAGTAGGGCCTTGCGCAGTGTTGTAGGACAGAGAGACCTAGGGGTTCAGGTACATAATTCTTTGAAGTTTGCATCACACATAGATAGGGTGGTTAAGAAGGCATTTAACTTGCTTGCCTTCATTGCTCAGACCTTTGAGTATAGGAGTTGGGGCGTTATGGTGTTGGTGAGGCTTCTTTTGGAGTACTGTGTCCAGTTCTGGTCGCCCAGTTATAGGAAGGATATTATTAAGCTGGAGAGGGTTCAGATTTACCAGGATGTTGCTGGGAATAGAGGGTTTGAGTTACAAGGAGAGGCTGGATAGGCTGGGACTTTTTTCACTGGACCATAGGAGATTGAGAGGTGACCTTAGAGAGGTTTATAAAATAATGAGAGGTATAGATAAGGTGAATGGCAGATTTCTTTTCCCTAGGATGGGGATTTCAAGACTTGGGGGAGGATATTTTTAAGTTGAGAGAAGAAAGATTTAAAAAGACACAAGGGGCAATTTTTTTTTTGCACAGAGTGGTTCGTGTGTGGAATGAACTTCCTAAGGATGTAGTGGATGTAGGTACAGTTCCAATGTTTAAAAGGCATTTGAATAAGTACATGAATAAGAAATGTTTGGAGATATTTGGACCAAGTGCAGGCATGAGAAACTAGTTTAGTTTGGAATTATGGTCGACATGGACTGGTTGGACTGAAGGATCTGTTTCCATGCTCCATGGCTCTATGACTGCTCTCTCAGCTTGCTCCTTCTCCATTCTTGTTTCACTTTCTGTCCAACGCTCACTGTCCCTTTCTGTTCTGGCTTTCACCTCCCTAATTCCTTCCTTCTTTCCATCTGTGTTGAACTTGTCTCTATCTCTGTGTGCCTCATGAGCTCTCTTTCTTTCTATATTCTTCCCCCATCCCCTATATTTAAGCTTTTATCTTTATAAATTTATCCATCCAGTGTGCTGATCTTGCCATGCATATACCTCCATGTTTCCTAGAATTTAGGAATGGAATATGTCATAGCATACCATAATGATAGAATGATAACTCATTGAGGCCACTTTTTCCTGGTGACTTCACAACTGCATAATGCAAAGAATATCACTAATCCAAAGGCCTCCTTCAACCAGGACAATCCATTTGTTGTGGAATTGGTTGGCCTGCTTCTGTTTAATGCATGTCATGAATTTGTATGAAGATTCTATGGGTTTCTAGCCTTTAGCCCATGTTTAGTTGTTTAAGTGATTTAACTTTGCTAATAAAATAAATCTATTATCCATTAAAAATGTCATTGCATGGCAACCAACAATGTTAAAAACAGAAGAATGAATAATGGAAAGATCACAAACACCATTATATTCAGTGTTGGTGGCACCTATAAAAATTAGAGAGTGGTATAAAAGTCACAGGAAAATATAGAATGCCATTAATGATACTATAACACCATAGGGAGATGGTGACATTGTGGTAATGCTACTGAACAATTTGTCAGAATCCAGGCTAATGTTCTGGGTACATGATTCAAATCCCACCATGGCAGATTGTGAAGTTTTAATTCAATAAAATCTGGAATTTAAAGCTCGTTCATTGTTGATTATGTAAACATTGTCATAAAAATCCATCTGGCTCGTTCATGTCATTTGGTGAAGGAAATCTGCTGTCCATACCTGGTCTAGCCTACATGTGCTTCCAGACCCATATTGTGGTTGACTCTTAACTGCCCTCTGAAATGGCCTAGCAAGACACTCAGTTCAATGGTAATTAAGAATGAGTAATAAATACCAAGCTTGTCAGTGATGCCCACATCTCGTACAAGAAATACAAAAAAAAACACTGTAACTCTAAACTTGCCTCTTTGTTTACTGTGTTCAAGGTTTTTGACGAGATACTTAATTCGCAGAGATACCAATACTTGTCACTGCTGACAGTTTCCTCTACCTGTCACATTGCCTCGTCATTTTTGCTCTTCCCTTTCTCATTCACAATACATCTTTTAATATTACATGTTTAAGTTTACGTAGTGCCTATATCTATTGAGGAACTTTCATTTTAAGGATATCAAAATTAATGAACAAGTTTTCCAAATGTAAAGAGCATTCACTGAGTTCAGGGGCATCTTTGAGAGACACAGATGTGAAGTATGGAGCTACTGAAGTGAGGGGTAGCAGCTGGTCAAAGATAAAGACAGATGGCACAGAATGGATGGGACTAAGAGACAAAGCACAAGTGATGAAGCCAACCTTTTTATTAAATGAAACTGCTTCTTGGATTTGTTCAGTTCTACACTATTGTCTGCTGTTCTTCGCTTACAAAGCATATTTTTGCCTGCTTTTCATTCCACCCCCAGAATGCTATTTAGCACATATTCTGAAAGAAAGGAGAATCTCTCATGGTGTTACGTACAAGTTCACAGCATTCTGTGACTTATTGTTTTGGCCTCCAGGTCATGCTTTCATTTGACTAAATACTGGGTTCAAAGTAAACTCATAATTTTGGGGGATTTAGGCTGTACTTACGTGAATGACAGAGTCATTGTGAGCCATAGAAAACAACTGATGCAATTCTGAGTTTGTAACAATTATTGGTCAGACTATGACCATTTGCATTTTACTTGAACTGTGAAGGTGATATAATAGGAAAGAAAAAAAAACCCGAAAGAACTGCAGGTGCTGTAAATCAGGAACAAAAACGAAGTTGCTGGAAAAGCTCAGCAGGTCTGGCAGCATCTGTGAAGGAAAAAACAGAGTTAACGGACCCAAAATGTTAACTCTGTTTTTTCCACAATAGGAAAGAAATTGTAAATGAAACAGTATGCCTTTAATGTTATGGCAAACATTCATATTTTATTTGTAAAACTACTGAAATATTAAGACCACTTTAATGACAGTAATTGAATCCATAATCAACAAGTGAGGATTTAAAAACCTCGTTTATGTGTTTGAAAATTTGTACGAATTCCTGAGCAAAGGCTTGAGTCCTTTTTTTCAAAGTTTGGTTACTTCTGCGTAAACATCTCCCATTGAAAATGGATATCAGTATTTCCCATTCAAATTTGCAATGCCAACTTTAACCACCATGATTTGTTGTTGGACCAATGGAATCACTCAAAATGTTGTTTTCATTTAAATTGATTAATTTGATTAATTAAAGCCTCCAGTGTTCAAAAACTCTTCTGTTGCAATGATGATTGGGTGTGGTTTTCTACTTTAAATCTGTGTTTGAGTTTTTCATTAGCTATCGATTTTCAATTTCTGCTCATTGAATAAAATAATGAACAATTTATGAATAATGGGACAGCATTTTTTGCTATTGCTAATTGTCCAGCGGGCAACTAAGATTCAGCCATCTTTTTGCAGGAGAGGTCTTGTCTCACTAACTTGATCAATGTTTTCGAGGAAATGATGAAGATGATTAATGAAGTTGGGGCAGTGGATTTTGTCTGCACGGACTTTGCTATAGTATTTGACAAGGTCTCTCATGGTAGGCTGGTCCGAAAGATTTAGTCACGTGAGATCCGTGGTGAGTTGAATACAAAATTGACTTGGTCATAGAAGACAGAGGTAGTTGAGGAGCGGTGTTTTTCTGACTGGAGATCTGTGACCAGTCATGTTCTGCAAAGATCAGTGCTGGGATTACTTTTGTTTGTAATATCTATAAAAGCTTTGAATGAAAATGTAGGTGGTTTGATTGGTAAGCTCGCAGATAACACAAAAATTGGTGGAGTTGTGGATAGTGGGAAAGGTTGTCAAAGGATACAGCAGGATATAGATCAGTTGGAAAGTTGGGCAAGAAATGGCAGATTGAGTTTAATGTGGAGGTGTGAAATGATGCATTTTGGGAGGGCAAATGCAAGAAGAAAGTATACAGTAAATGGCAGGACCCTTAAAAGCATTGAGTTGCAGAGGGATCTGAAAATGGCAAAATAAGTGGATAAGGTGGTAAAGAAGGCATTCAACATGCTTGGCTTATGATGATAATATGGCTTTTAGAGGTGTATTTTGTCCTTTTTTTTTAACAAAGAGAGGTTGAGACAGAGGTGATGAGTGGTCTGTTCCAAGCCAGTAAAGTAAACAGAAATCCTCTACATCGGGGAAACCAAGCGGAGGCTTGGGGACCGCTTTGCAGAACACCTG
>JAHRHZ010000095.1:9323463-9355045 GCA_024137785.1 Ginglymostoma cirratum | reverse complement strand
ACCTCCTCCCTCACCCCAATCCCAGGCCCCAAGAAGACATTCCACATCAGGCAGAGGTTCACCTGCACATCTGCCAATGTGGTATACTGCATCCGCTGTACCCGTTGTGGCTTCCTCTACATCGGGGAAACCAAGCGGAGGCTTGGGGACCGCTTTGCAGAACACCTGCGCTCAGTTCGCAACAAACAACTGCACCTCCCAGTCGCGAACCATTTCAACTCCCCCTCCCATTCCTCAGATGACATGTCCATCCTTGGCCTCCTACAATGCCACAGTGATGCCACCCGAAGGCTGCAGGAACAGCAAATCATATTCAGCCTGGGAACCCTGCAGCCCAATGGCATCAATGTGGATTTCACAAGCTTCAAAATCTCCCCTCCCCCAACCGCATCCCAAAACCAGCCTTTTTTTTTTTTTTTTTTTTTTTTTTTTTTTTTTTTTTTTTTTAGCCACACCCCCATCTCCTATCTACTAACATCATCCCGCCCCCTTGACCTGTCCGTCCTCCCTGGACTGACCTATCTCCTCCCTACCCCCCCACCTACACTCACCTTTACTGGCTCCATCCCTGCCTCTTTGACCTCTCCACCTATCCTCTCCTCTATCCATCCTGTATCCGCCTCCCCCTCTCTCCCTATTTATTTCAGAACCCCCTTCCCCTCCCCCATTTCTGCTGAAGGGTCTAGGCCCGAAACGTCAAGCTTTCCTGCTCCTATGATGCTGCTTGGCCTGTTGTGTTCATCCAGCCCCGCACCTTATTATCTCAGACTCCAGCATCGGCAGATCCTACTACATCTGATTCATTGATGTCCTTTAGGGCAAGAAACTTTTCTGGTCTGGTATATTTGTGACTCCATACCCACAGCAATGTGGTTAAGAACGTAGAATAGTACAGCACAGAAACAGGCCCTTCAGCCCACTATAAGTGTGCGAATCATGATGCCATTCTAAACTAATCCCATCTGCCTGCACATGGTCCATATCCGTCTATTCTCTGCCTGTTAATGGGTCTGTCTAAATGCCTCTTAAATCTTGTTATCATATCTACTTCTACCACTTTCCCTGGCATCACATTCCAGGCACCTACCACCCTCTGTGGTAAAAACTTGCCTTACACATTTCCCCCATTTCAACTTAAACCCAAGTCCTAAGTATTTGATACTTCCACCTAAAGAAAAGAGTCACAACTATCCACTTTATCCCTGCCTCTCGTGATTTTATATACTTCTATCAGGTCACCCCTCAGCTCCTGAAACTCTGGCAAAAACAATCCAAGTTTGTCCAACCTCTCCTTATAGTTAATACACTCCAGTTCAGGCAAAATCATAGTAAGCCCTTTTTGCACCCTCTCCAAAGCCTCTAAATCATTTTTATAGTGCATGCAAGAGTACACAAAACTCCAAATGTGGCCTAACTGAAGTTTTATACAGCCGCACGTAACAGGAGTGTGATGGAATACTCCCCACTTGTCTGGATGAATGCGGCCCCAACAACACTTAAGAAGCTTGACACAATCCACGACAAAGCAGCCCACTTGTTTGGCACTACATCCACAAGCATCTACTCCCTCCATCACGGACGCTCTGTTGTAGCAGTGTGTACTATCTACAAGATTCACTGCAGAAATTCACCAAAGATCTTCAGACAGCACCTTCCAAACCCACAACCACTTCCATCTAGAAGGACAAGGGCATTGGACATATGGGAATACCACCACCTGCAGGTTCACCTCCAAGCCACTCACCATCCTGAATTACAAGTATATCGCTGTCCCTTCACTGTCACTGGGTCAAAATCCTGAAATTCACTCCCTAATAGAATTGTGGGTCAATCTACAGCAGGTGGACTGCAGCGGTTCAAGAAGGCCGCTCACCATCACCTTCTCAAGGGCAACTAGGGACGGGCAATAAATAGTGGCCAGCCAGCAACACCCACATCCCACAAATGAATAGGAAGAAAACTTGCAATTCCAGATTTTTTTTTTTGGAATTCAAGTTCCTCTATCTGCCATAATGTGATTCAAAACAGGACATATCTTGGGTCACTGGATTGATAGTCTCATGCTAATATCACTAGGCCATCACTTCCCCTTCTCTCTAACGCTTTCTATTCAGTCTGTTTGCCTCTCTAATCTAATTTTTGGCAATGGAGTTCCCACCGATATCTATTTTAAGCACAGTGAGTTCCACAATTACCAGCAGTATACTTTCCACCCCAGCTTTTGAAGGACTGTGCCTTTCTCCCAGTTGTACATTCTCTTTGACACTGACGTTTTAAAATGTCCTTTTGTCTTCAGCTGAAATATCTCTTTGCAGTGACTGACAGGCCCCTAATCTGGGTCCATCCAATTTGCCACCTTTGACACACAGTCCTGACCTTTTCTCCCTCCACCTTGACAGGCTTTCATATTTCACACCTGGTTACCATAGCTTCCAGAGCATGTTCTACCAATGCTATCTCACCGCAACACTATCTCCTGCAACACTATGTCACTAGAAACACACTTCCTTCTCCTTTTGTGCTTTAGAACCACTTTGGTTCACTTTGCCATCACCTCAACTTCCAGCTGCTTTTTCTCAGCGCTTTGCCATTAAATTAACGAAGGTAGATACTTGTCAGTTCACCTACTGTTAACCACCATTACTGTTAACCAACACTTTGGTGAAAACAGTTTGTATATTTTGTTTCAGATCTTTAGCATCCACAGTTTTTTGCTTTTCTTTTGTGTATTTCTGATCTGATCTAAGTATCTCGGCTCGTGATGTAACTTGCCTATACAATTATGTATGGTTTGTTTGTTATGCTTTGCTGAGTATTTCTGTTTTATTTTCAAATATGACTGTAAACAATCTGTTTCGCACCATTTTAACTCCTCCTTCCACTCCCACCTACCTTTTCATTTTGGCTTATTACATGAATCCATTGAAGCTTAACATAAGCTCCAAGACAAGTGTCTCACCTTTCTCCTTGGAGCTCTACAACATGCTGTTTTGAGCATACATTTTAGAAACTTTAGGCTCTAGCCAAATTATGGAATCATATAACCCAGAAGAAAGGTATTCAGCCCACTGTGCCTGTGCTGAGTGTTAAAGTCATTGAGATGTACAACACCTACAACACCTTCGGTCTATTGCACCTGCACTGGTCAGAAACAGCACCCAATTACTCTAACCCCCTTTTATAGCACTTAGCCTTAGCCTTGTATACGTTGGTATTGCAGATGCATGTCATTGATGGTTTCTGTCTTCACCACCCTTACAGACAGTGAGTTCTAGATTCCCACCACCCTCTGGGTGAAAATGTTCTTTCTTTCACATCTCTAAATCTTCTGATGCTTACCTAGTTCTATGCTCCTTGGTCATTGATCCCTCCATCAAGGGCAAAAGTCTCTTCCTGTTTACTCTATATTTATCCCTCATAATTTATTACATTTCAATCCCCTCTCAATCCCCTCTTCTCTAAGGAAAACAATTCGTTGTCAGTCCAATCTGTCTTCATCAATGAACTCTCCAGCCCTGGCAACATTGTGGTAAATCTCCTCTGCACCCTCTCCAGTGTTATCACATCCCTCCTGTAATGCAGATCCCAGAACTGCACACACACAGTACTCTAGCTGTGGCCTAACCAGCTTTTTGTACAGTTCTAGCATAACCTCCCTCTTAAACTTTTTGTCTCAACTAGTAAAGAGCTGTTCAGTTGTTTCTATTTCCCTACTCTTTTCCAAATCTATGCAAGTGGAGCCATGCAAATACTCCATTTTCCAGCATGAGAGGGCTGGGTTTCTATGAGTTCAACCCTGCCCGTAAACAGGGGAGGAGAGGAAGGATGCTGAAATTTGGGGTGGATACAGCCCACAAGCCAACATGTTGGTGTGTTACTATGACCTTCTGTTTAAGTACCCATCCTGATATCCAGGCGTATTATGTTTGTCGTTTTTCTTAGGTTTTTCTATAGCACGCTGTCACTGCCCAGAGTAGTCACCTGCCTCTTGCTGTGTTAACAACCTTAACTTCTTTAATGCTTCTTTGTTTGCATGGAATGCTCTGTTCCATTGATACTTTCTTTGCAATTTTCCACTATTCTCTGTCCGCCTCCTTCTCTTCATGCTATTAATGTGCCTTCTTTGTCTTTTAGATTTTAGTTGTGTAGTAAGACCCAACTTAGAATATTGTCTGATTTTTGTGGAAGCTGAAATGCATCTGTGTCCAGCATTTCCTGTTGTCCTATTCATAACAGCAGTAGTACCAAACACAGTGAAATTGTAAAGGAGTGGGAAGTTGAGGGGCATTAGCTCTGTGCTTGATCTTGCAGAATTGTTTTGTTTATCTATTCTTATTTATGTTTTGGACCTAGCTTTTGAAATTTAATGCGAGATGTTCATAGGGCATAGCTCCCTGAACTGCTGAGTTGTCATCAGCAAGTTGCTTTACATCACTATTCAGATTACATTTTCTTATAAGGAAACATCTCACGACTTTAAGTTGCAGGATGGAAAATATGCCACTTAATCATAGAAATAAACCTGTTAAACAGTGGTGGGCAAATCTCTGGTTTGATCAAAGGCATTTTTTCTTTAAAATAAAATGACCATGATACGGCTGCTTTCATTAAAATGGAAGATAAAGAAAATCTACAGAAATGTATTTATTGCTAACACAACCTGTTTATGTTAATTTGAAGTGGGTTTTGCTTTAAAAATGTAAATTACCCAGTAATTCAAATTAAGCAATTTAACTAAACATTGGAGCTGCTTTTTCACAAATTCAATTCAAATTAGTAGATAATTGGAATTAAGTTCAATTAAGTGCAGGCAACTGTTTACAGAGTCTGATTTTAAGGCACGTTAATTTGAGTTGCAAAATTAAAAATTAAAGGATGGGAAAATTAATACTCCTTTATGAACAATTAATAACTAAACTAATACAGCATTTTATGGAATTACACAGGAATCAAGTTTTTGTTAGCAGTCACAACATTTCAAAACAAGTAATTCATTATTTGTGGAACACATTGGATTATCCTGAGGAGTTTTCAGGTGTTATATGAATGCACATTCTGTCTAACAGAATTTAAACATTTGTTTCCCTTGATTTAATTATTCAAACTCTGACTCCCCAACCCCCACTACCTGTTTCTGAGTAGCACGATAATTTCAGCATTAGATGAGTACGGATTGAATGAACCTAGTTAATATTTTTATTTCATAGCATCATGTTGCATAGAAACATAGAAAATAGGGCCAGGAGTAGACCATGCGGTCCTTGGAGCCTGCTCCGTCACTCATTATGATCATGGCTGATCATCCACCTCAATATCCTGTTCATGCTTGCCCCCTTTGATCCCTTTTTAGCCCAAAGTGCTATTTCCAACTCCTCCTTAAAATCGTACAATACTTTGGCCTTGATTGCTTTCTGTGGTTGTGAATTCAGCAGGCTCAGCGCTCTCTGCGTGATGAAATTTCTCATTATCTCAGTCCTAAATGGTTTACTCCATATTCTTAGACTGTAACCCTGATCCTAGACTCTCCTGTCAGCGGGAACATCCTGTCTGCATGTACTCTGTCTAGTCCTGTCAGAACTTTATAAGCTTTTTTTTAATATTCACTCACTGCCTATCCAGGAGTCATTACCCATCCCTAGTTGCTGCTTGAGAAGGTGGTGGAGAGCTGTCTTCTTGAATTGCTGCAGAGTCCATGTGACGTCGGTAGACCCTCGATGCCATTAGTGAGGTAATTTCAAGATTTTGACCCGGTGACAGTGAAGGAATGGTAACATATTTCCAAGTCAGGCTGGTGAGTTGCTTGGAGGGGAACTTGGTGGCGTTCTGCTGCCCTTGTCCTTCTAGGTGGAAGTGGTCATGGGTTTCACAGTGCTTAGCAGAAGTATATTCCAGTGATAAGGAAGAACTGTAGGAAAAGAGATAGTAAGCCTTGGATGTCTAAGGAAATAAAGGAAAGTATCAGATTGAAAAAAAAATCACATACAAAAAACAAAGAGTAGTGGGAAACTAGTAGACTGGGACATCTTTAAAGGCCAACAGAAAGCCACAAAAAAAGTTATAAGGAAAAGGAAGATAGATTATGAGAGTAAACTAGCTCAGAATATAAAAACAGGCAGCAAAAATTTCTATAAATATGTAATTCGTAAAAGATGGCGAAGGTAAACATTGGTCCTTTAGAGGATGAGAAGGTCAATTTAATAATTGGGAATGAGGAAATAGTCGAGGCATTAAACAGTTATTTTGTGTCGGTCTTCACAGTGGAAGACACAAATAACGTGCCAAATACTGATGGCAAGAAGGTTATAGCAGGTGAGGACCTAGAAACTATCATTATCACTAAGGAGGCAGTGCTGGGCAAGCTAATGGGACTAAAGGTAGACAAGTCTCCTGGCCCTGATGAAATGCATCCCAGGGTGCTAAAAGAGGTGATGGGGGAAATAGCAAATGCACTAGTAACTACTTACCAATATTCACTGGACTCTGGGGTGGTTCCCGTAGATTGGAAAACGACCAATGTGACGCCACTGTTTAAAAAAGGAAGTAGACAAAAAGCAGGTAACTATAGGCCAGTTAGATTAACTTGGGTAGTGGGGAAAAAGCTTGAATCTATCATTAAAGAAGAAATAGCAAGACACCTGGATATAAATTGTCCCATTGGGAACACCCAGCATGGGTTCATGAAGGGTAGGTCATGTTTAACTAATTTGGTGGAATTCTTTGAGGACATTACTTACATGGTGGACAATGGGGAAGCTGTGGATGTAGTGTATCTGTATTTCCAGAAGGCATTTGATAAGGTGCCACACCAAAGGCTGTTACATAAGATAAAGTTGCACTGTATTACAGGTAATGTATTGGCATGGATAGAGGATTGGTTGACCAGTAGAAAGCAAAGAGTAGGGGTAAATGGGTGTTTTTCTGGTTGGCAGTCAGTGGCTCGTGGTGTGCCTCAGGGATCAGTGTTGGGACCGCAATTGTTTACAATTTACATAGATGATTTGGAGTTGGGGGCTAAGTGTGGTATGTCAAAATTTGCAGATGACACCAAGGTGAGTGGTAGAGCAAAGTGTGCAGAAGACACTGAAAGTCTGCAGAGGGATATAGATAGTTTAAGTGAGTGGGCAAAGGCCTGGCAGATGGAGTACAATGTTGATAAGTGTGAGGTCATCAATTTTGGTAGGAATAACAGCAAAATGGACTATGTTTAAAATGGTAAAAAATTGCAGCATGCTGCTGTGCAGAGGGACTTGGGTGTTCTTGTGCATGAATCGCTAAAAGTAGGATTGCAGGTGCAGCAGGTAATTAAAAAGGCAAATGGAATTTTGTCTGTCATTGCTAGAGGGATGGAGATTAAAAACAGGGAGGCTGTGCTGCAGCTGTATGGGGTCCTGGTGAGGCCACACCTGGAGTTCTGTGTGCAGTTTTGGTCTCCTTACTTGAGAAGGGATATACTAGCACTGGAGGTGATGCAGAGGAGATTCACTCGGTTGATTCCAGAGTTGAGACGGTTGGGTTATGAGGAGAGACTGAGTAGGCTGGGCTTATACTCATTGGAATTCAGAAGAATGAGGGAAGAGATTATAGAAACATGTAAGATTATGAAAGGAATAGATAAGGTGGAGGCAGGGAGGGTGTTTCCACTAGCAGGTGAAACGAGGACAAGGGGGCATAGCCTCAAAATCAATGGAAGCGGATGTAGGACTGAGGTCAGGAGGAACTTCTTCACCCAAAGGGTTGTGAGTCTGTGGAATTCCCTGCCCAGTGAAGTGGTTGAAGCTACCTCGCTGAATGTTTTTAAGGCAAGGCTAGATAAATTTTTGAACAGTAAAGGAATGGCGAGTGGGTGGATAAGTGGAGCTGAGTCTCAAAAAGATCAGCCATGATCTTATTGAATGGCGGGGCAGGCTTGAGGGGTCGGATGGCCTACTCCTGCTCCTAGTTCTTCTGTTCTTATGTTTGGAAGGTACTATGTAAAGACCTTTGTGAGTTTCTGCAGTGTATCTTGTAAATAATACACACTGCTGCTACTGAGTGTTGGTGGTGGAGTGAGTGGATGCTTGTTGATATGCCAGTCAAGCAGGTTGCTTTTTCCCGAATGCTGTCAAGTTGCTTCAGTGTTAATGGAGCTGTGCCCATCCAGGCAAGAAGAGGGTATTCCATCACAATTCTGACTTAATCATAGAATCCCTACAATTTGGAAACAGACCCTTTGGCCCAACAAGTCCACACTGACCCTCAGAACATCCCACCCAGACCCACCCCTCTATAACACAGCTAACCTATACATCCCTGAAAACTACGGGCAATTTGGCTTGGCCAATCCACCTAACCTGCACATCTTTGGACTGTGGGAGGAAACCGGAGCACCCAGACTGACACAGGGAGAACATGCAAACTCCACACAGACAGCCCCCAAGAGTGGAATTGAACCCAGGTCCCTGGCACTGTGAGGCAGCAGTGCTAACCACTGAGCCCCTTGTGCCTTGTAGATGATGGATAGGCTTTGGGGAGTCAGGAAGTGAGTTACTCACCACAGTATTCCTCGCCTCTGACCTGCCCTTGTTAACCACTGTATTTGTATGCTGAGTCCAGCTGAGTTTCTGGTCATTGTAACCCCCCAGGATTTTGATAGTGGGGGATTTTTGTCATGGGGGTTTCAGTGATGGTGATTGAATGGGGTGGTGGTTAGATTCCCTCTTTTTTGAGATGGTCATTGCCTGGCATTTATGTGGCACAAGTGTTACTTGCCACTTGTCAGCCAAACCTATATATTGTCCAGGTCTTGGTGCGTTTGAACATGGACTGCTTCTGTACCTGAGGAGTCATGAATGGTGCTGAGCATTGTACAGCCCATGAGATTGTCCCCCTCATTCTTCTGAACTGCAACAAATATAATCCTAACTGATTCAACCTCTCTTTGTATATCAGTCCCACTATGCCAGAATCAGTCTGGTAAACCATTCCTGCATTGCACTACTGCAATCCCATGAGCTTTAGTTACATACACTAATTCTTATGTGGGACTTTTATCAACAGCCATCTGAAAGTCCACATAAACCACATCCCCGTCATCAACTCTACTAGTCATATTATCAAGGAATTTCAGTAGATTTGTCATGCATGAATTCTCTTTCTTAAATCTATGCTGATCCAAATCCTAAGTAAAATTGCTCAAAGATACAACTTTGCCCCTGCTGATAACAAAAGCCCAGATGTCTGGTTCCCTTGATATCTCATTGCGGGCTTGCATTTCTAGCAAGTTATGGCACAAAAAAATTGAAGAATGCAGAAAAAAATCCAACCAATGGTGCAAATCATGACCCTGCCACTGGTTTCCAGAAGCTCAGCTATTAATTCTTTTTGTAATGGACTCTAGCATTTTGCCCCAATGTCGGGCTGATTATAATTCCCTGTTTTCTCCCTACCTTCCTTTCTAAATAAAAGGGTTTTATTGGCTACCCTCCAATCTGAAGGGACTGTTCCAGATCCTAAAGAATCTTGGAAGATGACCACCAATGAATTCACTATTTCAAGGACCACTTCCTTAACTACTCTGGGATGTGGATTAGGGCCTGGGGATTTATCAGTCTTCAATCCCATCAATTTCAGCAAAGCCATTTCTGCACTAATACAGATTTCCTTCAGTACCTCCCTCTCACTAAACCTTGTATTGCCCAACACTTCTGGCATATTATTTATGTCCTCCTTTATGAGCACAAAACCAAAGTATGTATTTAATTGGTCAGCCATTTCTTTGTTTCCCCATTAAATTCCCATGTTTCTGACTGTAAGTGATGTATAAGTGTCTTGACTGATCTTTTTCTCTTCACGTACCTATAGAAACTGTTACAGCTAGTTTTTATCTTCCTTGCAAACTTCCTCTGGTATTTTATTTTTCCTTTCATAATCAATCCTCTTGTCTTCCTTTGCTGAATTCTAAACTGCTCCCACTCCCTACATCTGTTGTTTCTTCTGGTTAATTTGTATGCCTCTTCCTTGCATCTAATACCTAATGTCTAATTTCCCTTATAAGCCATGGTTTGGCTACATTTTCCATTTTACTTCACACCAGACAGGAATAAACGATTATACAGTCAAACAGCAAGGAAGCAGTCGCCCATGTGTTCTTTGAATGTTTGCCTTTGCCTTTCTACTATCATCCCTTTAAATAATATTCCTCAATCTGTCTCAGTCAACTCATGCCTCATACTATCACAGTTTCCTCTATTTTAGTTCCAGGACTGTAATTGTGGAATCAACCATTCATTCTCCATTTTGGTGAAGAATTCTGTCATATTATGGTTGTTCATATTGCATCAAATGTCACAAAATAATCTGTTCTGGAAGGATAATGAGGACAGGCAATATAATCCAAATAATAGATTTTAAATAGAAACACCTGGTAGACTACATACACATACCTTTGATGCCACAGGTTAATAAAGCTGCTTTAAAAATGCATATGGGATCCTTGGCTACATAAATGGTGGCACAGAGTTAAAAAAGAATACGATTTACTGGGAGGCAAAAGTACAAGCAAGTGAATTGCTATTGGACATAGCAATATTAATACAAGGTATTCAAAACCAATAGACCCTTAAATACCGTGACAGACTAAAAACGGTAATTTTTTTTTTATAAATTACTATTATACTGAGCCTTTTAAAGCATTTTTGTTGTTAAGATATGAAAGGACCAATAACTTTTCATCCTTCATTTGTGCATTGTCTCACCTGTGTTAGATTTATTTTAAGTTGTAAGTTATAGTATTGGTTTGTGATGATTCTGAGTCTCTGACAACAGTTAAATAATATGTTAAGTAAACGGCATCTCACATTCAGTTTCCCTTTCATTTTTAAGCACTTGCTGGCTTTGCGCATTAAGTGTCCAATAAATGCACTGCAGCAATTTAATTTATAATTAACAACAAGATAATTAACAACATAAGCACCTTTTTAACAATGTAATAATTGTTATTGCAATTCCAATTAACTACCATCACCTCTTCAGCAAAAGCATTCTGTACTTTCCAGTTTTCTCTTACGCTGTTAATTTTTAAAAATAAATCAATCCCTTGAAAGAAACATTCGTGTTCAATTTCATTTTGGTATAAATTGTTTCCTGTCTTTTCTCCCCCTTGCTTTGTCCTTCCTTTCTTTCCAATTATTTCACTTTCAGTGCCTGATTTGACTGTCATTCACCCTGTATCTCTGCTGTTACTCTGTTTCTGTCTCAAATCCTAAGTAAAATTGCTCAAAGATACAACTTTGCCCCTGCTGATAACAAAAGCCCAGATGTCTGGTTCCCTTGATATCTCATTGCAAGCTTGCATTTCTAGCAAGTTATGGCACAAAAAATTGAAGAATGCAGAAAAAAATCCAACCAATGGTGCAAATCATGAGATACCCCATCCTAGCATTATAAATGTCCTGTCTAATACTGCTCTTAAGAAAAAAACAGTTGAGAAGAAATGTCTGATTTAAAAATCTCTATGTTGAAAATTAAATTATAAAATATCTTCAAGATGGAGGTAACAACCAGCTATGTCTGTTACAGTGGACTGCTTCAGGACCTTTTAAACTGTGCTGTCTCAATCTTAAATCACAAATGGGAAACTTCCCTAGCAAAACAGTGGCTCATTCTAAGATGCAAAGCAATGCTTGCTGCATCAAAGGTCATCAAAATAGGAGCTATTAAAAGTGAGAGCTGTGGCATTTAAAGCTGATTGCCTCAACTAAAAGATGGGTCTGGCCCAAAAGCTGGAGTAATCAGCCCTTACAGTTGGAAAGGTGACTCAGCAGTCTGGAACTGATACTTAGTACATGCATAGCCAGCTTGGTGTGACAAACTCCAAAATGAAGAATTTGAGAAACAGTCTTTAGAGGGAAATTTTGACTGGGGAGGACAAAGAAAAGAAAGGTACATAGAAATCAAATGCTACTGTATTGAAGGAAAGACAAATGATATGAAGATGACAATATTAGTGGCAGAACTAATGAAGAACAGGAAACCTCTCCATCCCCACTTTTGTTAAGAACCTACTTGTACAAGAAAACACCATCGTCTGACTACAGGAGTTGTTGCAGCTTTTGGGCATTAACAACAAGGAACTTAAACAACTGTAACCAGCTATATGCGATAGATACTGAATGAGACTTCCTTCTCATAAGTATTCTTTCACCTTATCTGTAATTGTTTTTCGCACCAAGCTGGCTATGCATGTACCAAGTATCTGTTCCAGACTGCTGACTCACCTTGCCAACTATAAGGACTGATCAGTCCAGCTTTTGGGCCAGACCCATCCGTTGTCTTTTAGTTGTGGCAATCAGCTTTAAATGCCACAGCTATCACCTTGAATAGCTCCTTTATCTGTACTTTCTTGTTCATAACGTTATTCTCTTTATCTAAGTAATAATTTGTGAAAAACTAATCTTTAACCTTTTTAAACAAGAACTTGATTTGCTTTAACTGGAATCACTTTAAATTAGAAAAGGGCTACATGAGCTGTGTTAATTTGCAGTTCACTGACCACATGTGAGGCAACCATAACACTAGCAACATCCAAAATCTGGAGTTCGATGGATAAAGAGGGCAGACCTAGTGCATGATTTATAGAGAGGGACAAATAGATTTTATTTTAGACAAAGAGTGACTTTCTGTTGAAGGGAATATCTAGGAGCGAAACAGAAAGCAGTGACTGGATAACTAAGACCAGCTATGTTTTTTTTTTTCTCCCTCTGATATTGATTGCTTTTGCACTAAATGATTTCAGTTATGAGTACATGGAGTGAACAACATCCAGGATTAACATCGTCCCACAAAACTGTTGACCACTCCTCATTCAACCGTAGCCACCTAATTTATCACTTTGATTCCAAACACCTTTTTCTGTTTTCAATCATATAGCTTTTCCCTTTCCATAACATCTGTGGCATTAATATCTTGTTAACATTCAAATATTGTATATATTTGCAAAGCCAGAAAGCAGTGTTCATTTGAATAAACCCAATTTCTTGATGACTTGCTATTTCACAGTTTTATACAGCAGCTAAGACTAATGTTGCAATCTGCTGTATTTGTGTAGCTGCTTCTATTCCAGACATTACTATATACCTGCAGAAGTCAACACTTCAACAGAATTGCAGAATAGATTGATCTGTTCTTGCATATCTAGAATGTGAAGCAGTGATTTTTGATCAGACTGGTAAATTGTCTCTTTTTTTTATGTACAATGTTCACAAAAACATGTTTGAATTAAAAAGGGATTTTAGCAAATTTCAATCCATTAATTCCATATTGGTAACCGATAGTTATAACAAATGATGACAGAAGACAGTGTCCGGTTGACCGCCTGTAAAATGATGAAACATTCCGTTCTAAATTTGCAAAAGAATCTCTATCACTATATGATATCAAAAGTTTTGAGAGTCAAAGGTCTATTTACTTCACTTGTGGGACTTGAGTGTTGCAGGCTGGCAGCATTTATTGCCTGCCCCTAACTGCTCTTGAGAAAGTATTCGTGAGCTATCTGCTTGAACTGCTGCAGTCCATGTGCTGTTGCAATACCCACAATGCCATTAATGAGGGAATTCCAGGATTTTGACCCAGTGACACTGAAGGAACAGCAATGTATTTCCAAGTCAAGATGGTGAATGGCTTGGAGGGACACTTGCGTTGTTGGTGTTCCCTTCTATCTGCTGCCCTTGTCCTTCTAGGTGGAAGTGGCCGTGGGTTGGAAGGTGCAGTCTAAGGAGGTTTAGTGAATTTCTGCAGTGCATCTTGGAGATAGCAGCAGTGTGTGCTACTGAGCATCAGTGGTGGAGTGAGTGGATTTTTGTCAATCTGGTGCCACTGAAGCTGACTGCTTTGTTCTGGATGGTGTCAAGCTTCTTGAATATTGTTGGAGCTGCACTCATCCAGGCAAGTGGGGAGTATTCCATCAGATTCCTGATTTGTGCCTTGTAGATGGTGGACAGGCATTGGGGAATCAGGTGAGTTACTTGCCACAGTATTCTTCGTCACTGACCTGCCCTTGTAGCTGCTGTATCTATGTAGCGAGTCCAGTTGAGTTTCTTCTAAATTGTAATCCCTAGAATGTTAGGAATTGTGGTGGCACAGTTGCATTCAGGCCAAATAAAGATCTAATTAAGCAGATGTAGTGCAAAATCATTCATGTTTATTGAAAACTGGGCATTAATATACATTGCGATGACACCCATGCCACCAATATGCCCCAAAAAAGTAATCTGATTGCTGACTGCACAGGGTCCTCTTCAGTCTGGGGCTGAGCAGATGCCTGTCTCTGGAATTCCTCTGTGTGCTAGCAGTCTGGCGTGTTTCTTCCTCAGTCAGCTGCAGAGGAATTTCAGCGAGGTGCTCACCAGCTTGAGCTCCCAAACATTCTATCACTGAAGTACTCACCAAGGTGTCAGTGTCTGAGTTAGTAGGAAATGTAGGGAGCAGCCTTGTTGATGCTTCCTGTGAGGCTGCAAAACTCTCTTCCGAAGAGAGTCAAAGGGGGCCCTTTCGGCAGAGCAGCCTGTTTCTCCACCAGGGCCTGGGCCATTCTGCTGGCACCTGCATAATACAAGGGGAGGGCAAGGGAGCAGGTGAGGTTTGGAAGTTGTATACAATGAATGACACCAACAGCAGGGTTAATGTGAGAGTTGCAGTGAAATGAAGAATGGTTTTTACTCAAGTTGGTGGGACATGGATGTCTTGGCAGGAGCAGTCCAGGTCTTTTGCGAGACCCAGGATTTTCTCCTCATAGCGGGTGAAGATCCTAATGTCAGAAATAACATATCCTGGCTCTTTCTGCCCTGTGTTATGGGCTGCTTCTGCTATAATGAGAGAAGGGTAGGGACTTAATCAGCTGAAAGTGGCTGGCGCAGTTGTTAGTGCTGGTACAGATGGGCAAAATGTGATGAGGATTCCCAGGCAAATGAGTAGGCAGCACAGAGGTCATTGGAGAGTTAGTTCTGTGGCAGGGGACGGCAATGAGAATCAGGTAGCAAAGAGAAGAATGTGGCACTTAGCCTGTTGCGTTGCTGGACAGTCCTCATCACAGTAGAAACAGCTCTGCCCACATGGTGACTTTGAGCAGGGTGTGGTGGGTTGGCCTCCAATGCTAGTTCTCAGGACCACCCTTCAAGCCCCTGTCAGCGTATATCGGAGCCATTTCTCCCTTCTCTGCTGTGTGCACTTTAGAGGTGGCATGGTTGTAACGATGCTGGTCTTTCCAGAATTATCTGGTGAGTGGTAAATTCTTCTGGTAACAGTAGTCATGAGGGGAATTGAGTGGGTGGATATGTGTGGATGTTTTCCATTGTGAAGAGTGGATGTAAAGTATGCGGTTGTAGAATGGGGCTAGAATTGGATGAGAGGAGCACAATCGAGGTGGGATAAATCCTTAATGAAATGAATTTGGTAAGATGTGACAAGAGACCTCGATAGACCTGACAGACATAATCCCCTTGTGCAATTCGACAAAACTGACACAGCCGAACAAACTTAAAGTCCAGCACATGGTCACCATGAGTCTAGCTTTTGTTTTATTCTGGTTTCTTTTCATTCAAATTTTAGCATCTACCATGGTGGAATTCTGACCAATGTCCCCAAAACATTAGCGCAAGGCTCTTAATACCAGTCCAGTCATGATCAAATGTGCTAAATGGCCTAATTCTGCTCCTGTATTTTATGGCCTTATGGTTAGTAACCTTACCCACTGCCTCATACATTAACGTATATATGTTGTATCATTTGTTGTTGTGTAGGAAACGCTCATTTGGTCAAAACTGTTTTCCCTGGCAAGAAGCTCAATAATCAGAGGACAGAGATTTAAAATATTTGGCAAAAGAACCAGAGGGAAGATGAAAGTATTCTTTATGCAGTGTGCCGAAATTTGGAAGCCTTGCCTGAAGAGCTGGTAGAAACAGATTAAATAATAACTCACAAGATGAAGGTTGAATGTATACTTGAAAAGGGCGATTTAGAGGGCTAAAGGAATAGCAGGGAGTGGGACTAACTGGATAGCTCTTCCAAAGAGGTGACGCAGACACAGTAGACAGAATGGCCTCCATTTGTGCAGTTAGCTTCTATCTTATATTTCGGAACAAGTCAGATACGTTAGAGACATTTAAGCGACTCTTGGATAGGTACATGGATGATAGTATAATGTAGGGTATGCAGGCTAGTAGGTAGTTGATCTTAGTAGGATAATAGGTCAGCACAACATCGTGGGCCAAAGGGCCTGTACTGTGCTGTACTGTTCTATGTTCTATGTTCTAATTACAGACTTTTCTGTGCTATCATGTATCACACTTTTTTTTTCTGAAGAAGGGTCTAGGCCCAAAACGTCAGCTTTCCTGCTCCTTTGATGCTGCTTGACCTGCTGTGTTCATCCAGCTCTACACCTTGTTATCTCACACTTTATAAGTCAACCTTTGAACTCTCTGAAAATCCTCCCAGAAACAGAGATAGATCACATCATGTGGTCATTTTATAATCAGCCAGTGTGTGTGGTAGCCAGTAGAAATGACGGAAGACCAGAATCTTGATAATTTATAATATGTTATTTGTGGCATGGTTTATTGAATGAATTAATTAGTGCAAAGGTACCTTTCCTTTATCCACATCTAGAGGGTTGTGTGCAGGTTTAATTGCCTTATTTGAGAAATTGTATAACGGCATTTGAATTATGTCAGAGAGGGTTCACTTGACAGATTCCTGGGATGAATACATTTACATCTGAGGGAAGCTTGATCTTGTATCCTTTAGAGTTAGAAGAGTGAGAGTTAATCTTATTGAAACAGATAGGATCATGAGGGGAATTGAGTAGTTGGGTGTTGTGTGGATATTTTCCATTGTGAAGACTGGATGTAAAGGACACAGTTTTGATAAACAAAAAAGAATCTCCCATTTAAGATGGAGATGATGAGGAAATTTTTCTTAGTGGATCATTGGTCTGTGGAATTCTCTTCACCAGAGTGCATTAGAGACAAGATCCCCAAGTATTTATAAAGCAAAGTTAGGTAGATCCTTGATTGATAAGAAATTCAAAGGCTATAAGGGAAAGGCAGGAAGGTAGAGTTAAAGCCATAATCATATCAACTATGATCTAGTTAAATGGCAGAGCAGGCTTAAGGGGCCAAGTATTCTGCCTCTAATTCGTATGCTCAAATGTTAATCCCATTGAAAGCATTTTTAAAAATTCATTATCTTTGAACCTCAGATGCTATCAAATTCGTAGAGTTGCTTTAAATGTAGCACCATTGTAATAATTCCATATGGATCTGAAAGGATTAATACTTGATTGAACGCAATAAGCTCCACCCATTGTGGAAATGTTATGGAAAATTGGTCAGGGGAAAAAAGTGGAGAGTTCAGAAGACAGATCTAACGCTTGTGCAGCTCATATTCATGTAATCTGTCAATAGTCGCAATAATGCAATAAACTTTATGTTGCATAAACAATAACACTCTTCCAGCTGGATCAGAGAAGAGGGTATCCCCATTCAAAGTATACCATCATGAGATTGAAGGAATCCACAGTCACAGCAGTAAGGATTCACTATGGATTACATTTGATGCTTTCACTTCCAGAATTGTCCCTCCACAATGAATAATCTTCCTCTCCATCCATTAAATTTGACATTCTGCACTTTTTAGAAATGTTTTGATGGCACTTTGTGCCATAGTAATATCCACAATTTGATGATAAAACCACACAAAACATCAAATGGGGCAACATGCACATTTGCAGTTTTTGCAGGATTTTATTCTGTCAATCATCCACCTGTTCCTTTCAACATAAATATGCTCTTTGAATTGTTTATTGAGGAACACCTCTAAATGTTGAAGCAGGAATGCTGGACCCACCCACTGCAATGTGGGTGTTATTTCTTTATCTCTGGATTTCATTGGTTATGCAGGATCTACTTATGTTCTACACTCGCCAATTTCCGTAGGCCACCAGGATGATATTCCACATGTTATTGATTTGTAATTTCACTCCATCCTTGCCCATTCTCCTATTTTAATGGACTTCCACAAACCTCCTGCAAGGAACCTGATATTTCACATGTTCTTACATTTGAAAATTAGCACAGGCTTTAATTTCATTGTGTCAGCTATGCAGGCTATTACCATCAGGAATCTTGTCTTCTTGTGCCCTATCATTTTCCTGAAATGTTTTAAAATCTTTCCACTCTACTGCCAAGAAATTGAAATTGCTGGGTGCTCCATCTATGTTATGACATGACGTTATGGGTTTGGCTGCTGCCTGATGATAAACCCTGGAAACTAATTTTGGCATCAGGGTCTCTTGTTAGTATCTGAGTGATCTTTGTCTTTCACAAAATGAGACCATTTCATTCTATAAAGCGCTACACTAATGAGTTGTTGTATATCTTTGCTGGATTCAGGTTTTTCTTGATGCAGTTGTGTGCATATATACACATTGCATTTCTGATAAAAGTGGACCAAATCTTCCTGCCTCAGATTATCAGAGATAGTAGGCAATGCTAGTCAAGACCTTGTGGAACTCCTGATTTGGAGACGTGTGGGAATTTCTTGGGAAGCCTAAACTTCAAATGGGCTGATGTACCCAGCATCACTTGAATGGAAAATCTAGGAAAATTCTGGTGATTTGAGGATCCATTTGGGTACCTGCTCCTTGACATCAAGTCAGTGGCTGATCCCTGATCTGATGACATGTATGGTCTTGGACATCTTGTTCAGGATAGATTCTTCCTCCATCCATTTTCTTATTTTTCTACCAACTGCCATGAATTCCCTTGCTACAGCAGTTATTTGATGAGTTACCAAATGTTACAACTTATAGTCTGAAAGCAGTTTCATACTTTGTTTTTCCCTTTTGCTGCAGGATCCATTTCTGCTTGTCACTCAAACTCCCGTGCGTCATTGGAATGTAGCCTTTTACACCTGCTTGGTGCTATATGTCCTTTCACTATAAACATGAAATTCTGCAGTAAAAAAAATTGAGGCTTATTATCAATGCATTTTGTAACTGGAAAGGGGGTATTTGGTCAGCTAATATGCCATATATATGCAAAACATGATTTTTAACACTCAGAATATGGGGTGGATTTATACACGGTAATGTGTCATCTGTTATCATGGTATTTAATCTTTGAAGAGGTTGTCTTTAGTGGGAAACTAGAGATACTGCTAAAAATAGGCTGTTGGCAAGATTATCCTTTTATTTTACATACCCTAACAGTTCATATTCTTAAACTTAACACGAGACTGTACACTTGATCCTCTCTCTCCAGAGACTACTGTCATGTGATCTCTTACATCATTACTGATGTAGCTTGGCTATTTATATATTTACTTATTTACCTTTTACTCTGCAAATAGTAATTGCTAAATTGTTGGCAGCTTGGAAAAACACGAAAAGCTGTGTTAAATGTGTTGTGATTGTAACAAGGTCAGCCAGGTGGACATTATAGAATATGAATTCTGAGGACGGGTCACCGGACCCAAAACATTAACTCTGATTTTTTCTTCACAGATGCTGCCGGACCTGCTGAGTTTTTCCAGCAACTTCTGTTTTTGTTCCTGATTTACAGTATCAGCAGTTCTTTCAGAGTTTTTTTTAATAGAATATGAATTCCCTGATTGGGGCTTTTTATCTGGTTCAACCAGAAAGCCCTGGCTGACAGATATAAATTGGAGTGTCAGACATTCTGACTCACTGAGAGCTGGCTCTGAGGGAGCTGGACCAGTGTCAAGTACTCTCCGTGTGTATGTAAAGGATGACTTGGCAACAGGGTACTGGCTTCTGCGGAGTTATTTCAAAACTGACAGTGGTTAGTTGCATTTTGACGATCTGCACTAGATACTTGAGGTAGAAATCACTATTCTTGAATGAAATGGAAGAGCGTTCTGCAGTGATATGGAACTTTATTGGTGATACCATGCTGCGAGGAAGGTGATGAATGTACAGGACATTGATTGCATTCAATGGGATCTGATCATATTTGTTGGAATTTTGGACTTAAACAGTTGGTAGACTAATTCAACTGAGCTTGGCAAGTTATTTGTATGAATTTTCATCCTGGATATCCCAGTTTTATCTAAAATTAGGCAGAATATAAGCAGATTAATTATGCTTATTAAAAGACTGAGTTTGTAATCACAAATGGCCAGTAGTAAAAGAGAAAAGGACAAGCATTTGGATAAAATTATTAATTATTTCATCGAAAGCTTCCTGTTTGGAGCTATTATCATTAAGCTTCAAGTGTTCAGGCATACCGCACTGGAAACAAGTATTATTTTATATAAGTTATTAATGAGACCCCATTAGGAATATTCTGGGCTTCTGGATGGCTGAAGGTGGGGAAGAGATTAACAGTTAGTCTTGACTGACAGTCACCTTTGATTTCAGACTTCATTCTGAGTTGAGTTTTTTTTGTATAATATCTTCAGAAGTACCTTACTGCAGGTTTGTTCAGGACAATGTTGTTAGTTTCAGACAAGAGTGACAACGATGATCCCACAACCTAGAGTTGGAAAGCACAAAGACTCTCAAAATGGAACTTATTTTCAATGAAGAAGGAACAGTTTGAATAGGGATGTAATTCTGGGTCTGCAAGTGAAGGACCACGGATCATATGAAAGTAAGTGAATTGACTTTGAGTGCACAGCCGGGAGATAGCAATACATGAATTTGACATCTGTCTATCTTGATAGACAATGAATTACATCTGTCATGGCTGAAGAGGTCAATTTGTAAGTGATAGTCCCTTCCACAGCTACTACGCATAACTGTTTTTACCCCACAGAAGAATGCTGCATTTTCCCACTTTGAGGCCAGGATTATTGTGACCATCAATGACCATCCCTCTCCTTCGGTAATACATGTCACTACTGTCTCTTGATTTCGATATGTTGATTTTCCCCCTTTTGCAATCACATTCTAGTGTGCAGTGTTCAACTCTCAAAATTGTGTTGGTGAACTTGGATAACACAACAGTGGCCCTGATAACTTCCCCCCCACCACTTGAATTTTACTGAGTTGACCCCAGAACTGACCATTACCCATCCCTTTAGTCAATTTGGATGGACTACTCCAATTGGTGAGAGCCCTTCATTGAATTTGTGCTGATCTCCAACTGACTCCCTGCCTGTCTCTGAACTGGTTGAACTAGACCTGCAACAATGACCATGCCCCGCTCCCTGAAACGTAGTGATGCAGATCTGCTGGTACTGACCACCCCTCACCCACTGACCACGTCAAAGCCCTGAGCTGATACCGAATGATGCCTTTAACTTAGTGCAGCAGTGCCCATGATTGATGGCTGTCTCCCTTGGCCTGACTGAGGACTGCCCCTGTCAGACTTTGAGATGTGGCCATTTGATTGAAACACATTCTGTGTTTGCAGAAAAGCTGCTGGCATATGATGAAGTTATGAGATTGACATAGCACAATGCTATACAGCATAATGTCTACCCCACTGACTGATCACTGCTGACAACTATAATAAGATGCCTGGATTTGTGTCAGCTCCAAAAAGAAAGGCAAGCCATTAAGAGGCAAAAAGCCCAAAAAAGCAAGGCAGGGCAAAGATGCTGTGGGCATTCAAGCAGGTACAAAATGACTGAG
The DNA here is from genome assembly GCA_024137785.1 of Ginglymostoma cirratum. NCBI lineage: Eukaryota > Metazoa > Chordata > Chondrichthyes > Orectolobiformes > Ginglymostomatidae > Ginglymostoma > Ginglymostoma cirratum. The sequence goes on along the minus strand of JAHRHZ010000095.1, from coordinate 9,333,417 downwards.
CATGAAGAGAGCAACCAAGAAGCTTTGGAATGCACCCTAGTTAAATCAATGAGATTGGTGCCTGTAGATGCAAAATATCCTGGCAACAACATTTTCATGATGGAGCTGGTGCTGTGTAAAGTGAAGCATTGAAGTTTAGAACTGTATTGTAAGTGGGTTAGTGATATATTAGGAGGGTGCAGAGCAGTTGACACACCTGTGGATAGGGGTATGTGGCCATAATATGTGTCCTGAAATGTTGGGGACCGCTGTCTGAAATTGAGGCCTGGAGGAGCAAGTGGCGAGCTGGAGTTGCTAAGTACTTGCTCTGACTTTCATGCTGGGAATTGTCGCAGTCTAGTTTCTGTCCAGCAGGTGGGACAATGGGAAACTGCGTACCAATGAGCGAGGATTACTTCTTACTGCTATTATGGACCAGACCAAACCCCCTCAAAATATATTTAGAAGATAATCCACACCCCAACTTTTTTTTTTATTTTTAAAGGCAAATGTAAGGCATTGTGTTCCGGATGCAATTCGTTTGGTCAAACCACCAGGCTTGAAGCAAAGTACACTTTATTCTTATACTTCAATTGAAATACAAATGAAAGAAAGAATTGTAATAACTTAATTCTATAGGAAATCTTAACAGAATAATAGATTATTTGACTAGTAAACAGCAACTGTCCCAATGTAGCAACATTCAATAAACACACCCTTGGCAAAGGCAAATTCCGTAAAATAGATTGTCTCACATGCAGTTCTCCAGCCCAGGAGGAAAGAATGTCAAGAGAAAACTCAGAGAGGAAGAGAGACAGAGTGCTCAAGTGTTTTGCTGTAGCAGAATCCTAGTTCTGTGGGAGTTTGAGCCCACTTATTTAGTATGCTTCGACTGTTCCAACTTGTTAAAAAAAATCCCTAACGTCTCAAAGCTGACCTCTGTATCAACCTCTCTTCATAAAAAAACCCAGAACAAAATATACCTGAAGCCATAGTATCATTACAATGCATGTAAATAAGCCTCTCGTCAATCACCAGCAAGATTTTCATCACATCCTTCAAAGCTTGGTTACAGAATCATACTTTTCTTTTCGATGTTGAGAATTTCATTTTTCTGATTTCACCATATTTTCCCAAGTTACTTGCCTATGCTGAAATTCTTCAGGGGCGAGAAAATTCCATTTGTATGAAAACATTTTTCTCAAATCATATTTGCTTCTTTTGCAAATCACTATAAGTCTATGTCCTTCATTCTTGATCCTTTCATGGATAGAATAGTTTCTCCCTATTTACTCTCTCCAGCCCCCTCTTGCTTTTGAAAATTTCTATCAGGTCTCCTCTTAGCTGCATCCTCTCGAAGGAGAAAGCCCCAGCCTCTCCAATCTGTCTTCAGAACTTCTTATCCCTGGAACAATTCTTGTAATTCTCATAAACTTCTACAGAGTGGTACCTAGAATTGTACACAGGACTCCAAGCTGAAGTCTAGTAAGTGTCTTATACAAGTTCAACATCCCTTGTTCTCGTACTCTGTGTCCCTATTAATAAAGCACAGGACATGGTATGCTTTATTATCTGCTCTCTCCACCTGTCCTGATACCTTCAAAGATCTGTGCACATATACACCCACGGTCCACTGCTCCTTCACTCAATTTAGAATTGTATCCTTACTATGTCCAAATTCTTCCTACCAAAATACATGACTTTATACTTCTCTGCATTGAACTTCACCTGCCACTTATCCACCCATTTATGTATATCCTTTTGAATTTCTACACTATTATCTCCATAGCAGCCTCAAATCAATTGTCCTTGCAACAACTATAATCACCTCCGATGCCTTCCAGTCAGTGATATAATTATAACAAGAGAGCAAAGTAGATCTCTCCTCACATTTGGTATTTATGGTTTTTAAAAATGTTTCAGAATATTTTTAAATCTAACTGATTTTTTTAATAGGAGGTAATTTGGTGCATTTTAAATAAAAGGTCCCTCCTGTAGACTATACTTTACCTTTAAATTTGAATGAACATGAAGTAATTTTAAAAGCAATGAGTTGTCATTCTATTTGTGAGATTTGACTAAAATACACAGCATGATGTCATACTATTTCCTAATTTACTGTTTGTCATTAAGTATATTCTAGACTGAGACAGATTTTTAATCAGTAAAGGAATCAAGGGTTACAGGGTAAAAGGCAGGCAAGCGGATTATCAGATCAAGTATGTTCTCGTTGAATAGCGGAGCAGAACCAATTAGCTGAATGGTCTACTTCTGCTCCACATGTGCTGGATTCTTATTCTCAGCTGAAAATGTGGGGGAAGCAGCAACGGGAGACAGAATTCTCCTGTACCAATGGAGGCAAAATCAGAGTTAGTTGAAATCCAAAACTTAGTTTCATCTCACTTATAATTTCATGTAAACTTTTCTTCACTGTTTTATCCTTCCACTTCTTAATTTAAAAAGAAATCTGGTTGTCTCAAGCTTAGAGGTAACGTGTATCTCCCAAGCTTCTCCATGCTGCCATCCTGTCTCACCTCTTCCCGCCCCATGCATACTATGCTTCATATTCCTCCACTGTTACACTGTCTGTCCTCAAGCTCCCTTTCCTAAGGCTCCCAGATCCCCCCCAGGACGTGGAGAGAAATCATGGATCTTAGTGCTCCCCTTGTCTCCATGTGACCCATTTCCATCTTCCACTTCCTTCATACTTTTCAGGTATCTAGAATTGGGATTGTTGTGGAGTAGTGGAGTTGGCCTACTTTATATAGATTTAGCAAAACATTTTGACTTTTGTACCCAATGCTTCAATCTGAAGTTCACTGAAAACTCAGGCTTCAGTCTGATGTATTTCACAACCACTTCTTTGTCAGACAAATGCACACAACTTGGTTGTTTATATTATGCAACCTGCACTGCTTTTTTGAGCCTTCTTCTATGCAATACCTAAATAGCAACATCTAAAATAATTTGGCTTTGATAACAGAAAAATTACAGTTTCCATTCAGTAATAACTATTTTCCCATTTTAATTTGAAACTAAACTCAGCATAGAGCATATAGTGAGAGACCAAAGTACTACAGATGCTGGAAATCCAAATTGTAAACAAAAAATGCTGGAAATATTCGCAGGCCAGGCAAGATCTGAGGAGACAGAAATTGAGTCAATGCTTCAAGTCCATGATCATGCACCTGCATGAGTTCTAACAAAGGGTTACTGACATCTGTGTCTCTTGGCACAGATGACGTAAGACGTGGTAAATATTTCAAATGTTTGCCATTTCTATTGGAGCAAATATACATCCTCATTCCATGTCTCTGAAAAATAATCTGATTTCTTGTGAGCCTCTAATTTTGTCTTAAGCAAAGAATCTAACAGCAGTTGCCTGAGGTCTGGCTTGACATCACATTGAACATGAATTTGAAAGAAAAGGTCACGCATAAAGAAAACCTAACTTGCTGAACAAAAACAAAAAAAATGTTAAAACAATCAGTTGATAATTTTATAAATGCTTAATTAAGAAAATCTAAATATTAAAACATGCCAGGCAACACAGCCGAGTATTAAAACCGTTTTTCTCACCCTTGTTTAGCAAAGCTAAACAGAGAGAGGTGAGACCCGAATCTTGGTGAGTAGGGAATGTGAGGGAACCGAGGCCAAGAGAAGGAATTGGGTTTAACCTGTGGGCTTGGATCACTTTGGATTGGCAACAGATCTTTAAAATGAATGCTGGTGATCTCAATGGAATCATTAAGAAGCATCCTAGAGTGTTCCAAGAAGGTCTCGGAACGATAAAAGGTGCCAAGATCAAGATCTATATACTTCAAGGCATGACTGGTCCCCTATGGTCCCAGACTGAGTTGTTAGGCTATACAACTGGGATTACTGGCACAGCCCATTCAGCAAATTTTATTGGGCGTAAGATGCCATGTTTCTCTAGGTGTTCCAATCTGTCCTCTACTTTGGCACGTAGAGGACAGATTGGAACACCTAGAGAAACATGGCATCTTACGCCCAATAAAATTTGCTGAGTGGGCTGTGCCAGTAATCCCAGTTGTATGGCCTAACAACTCAGTCTGTGTCTGTAGTGATTATGAGTTGATAATGATCAAATTCTCACTAACAGATGCCCTGTGCTACATATCGAAGACTTCTGTGAAAAGATAGCTGGGGGTCACATTTTCTGAATTGAATGTGAGCCATGCCTACCCCCAACTGGAGCTTGACGGGTCATTCAGGAAGTATGTGTGACTATAAATGGCCACAAAGGACTGTATGAATATACTTGCTTGACATTTGCAGTATCTTTGGCTTGTGCCATCTTTCAAAGGGTAATGAGGAACAACCTCCAAGGGGTGCCCAGAGTGATAGTCTATCTAGAAGATGTTTTAATCTTAGGAGCGACTGCAAAGGAATATGTGGAGAGCTGGATGAGGTCTTGTGGCATTTTTGAGGCTCGTATTTGGCTAAAAAGGGAAAAAAAAAATGTGTTCCAGCCAAATGAGGCAACTTACCTTGGGGACAGTCAACAAGGACAGATTATACCATGTTGACACGAAGGTGAAAGCCATTAAAAGGGGATCCAGCTCCAAGGAACACATCTAGTTTTCCCTAGGTCTCAAGAATTACTAGGGGAAGATAGAGACCATGTAAGAAACTTCAGTGACAGGTCTCCAGGAAACCCATGAGTTATCCTTAAAAAAAACATGGCCAATATTGTTTATAGCCAAACCAAGGAGAAAATCGCAAGAAAAAGCACATAGGAACCCTGCACAGAAACATTTGTTTCAATGGATGTGCCATGAGGATGAGCCCATTGTAGGCTCTTTGGTGGCCTTCACAGAAGAGGCATTCACCTACTTATTAAATACACACCCGAAAGCAATAAAAATGGGACTACGGGCAAAACGATACAAGAGGCCCACATTGTAACAAGAGTGAGGGGGAACCCTCAGACTTAGAGTGGGGAGGAATGTACTAACCCCTCCAAGGCCGATGGAGAATCACTAGTTAATCTCCCTGTGGGGCTGTTTGATTATGAGTTCTCTTGGTAACAGATAATGGCCAGCCCAGCTGGAATGCATCATTTGAGCCCTTTAGCCCTGATTTTTGGCCCACTCGTGGCACAGTGTTGATGTCCTTAACCCTGGACCGGTAGGCCTAAGTTCAAGTCTCACCTTCTTCAAAGGTGTATAATAACATCTCTGAACAGATTGAGTAGAAAAATATGACAATTGTTTTTAAAAAACAGTTTTCCCCTCCAGCTCCATTTTGATTTAGGCCCTATCCACTCTCTCTGCACTTTCCTCATTTTGATGGTTTGTGTTGCCTGTGATGGGCTTTGCATGTAAATGTCGAATTGACTACGTGGGTGATTTAGTGGTGGCAGTTAACCGATAAAAGAAGAAACAGTCGTAGTGATTTGGTGGTGGGAAAGCCATTCAGTTGTGTGTACCAACTGGATATAGAAGGAAAACAAAAAGACCCAAGGGTTCTTGTGGCACAGTGGTAGTGTCCCAGCCTCTGAGCCAGGAGACCCAGGTTCAAGTCTTAGCTGTTCTGGTGATGTGTCAAATACCTGTTCAAAATTTTGTTCAAAAATAGACAGTTAAAAAATTAAATAAAGCAGACCCAGTCTGTCCCCAGCTGGCAGTAACCTACGGATGCCAAGAGTAGTGGCTCTATTTTTATATTCAACAATAAATTATTTTCCTTTCCAGTCAGGCTTCCTCAGTTATTACAAGCTATAATCATTGGCCAAGTAGGAGATGCTTGTCTCCCTAATTCCTACTTACCTGCTTACCCTGTTTTGGGACGTGTGTAAGGACTGTTCAGTTTCTACTCTGTTGGTACTTTCTTCACTTCCTCCTTCTCAATGATATGAGACCCTACCCCAAAGGCCTGGCTAATCCAAACCTGACTTCCTCCATCTCAATGTTGTGTGGCCCTGATCCACGGTTTTCCTACTGCGATCTACTCCCCCTTGATAATGTGCTGTAAGGGTGAGGGGTAAGAGTATGAATAGATAAATGAACCTGAAGGTGGGGAATGAGATGGTCAGTTGTGTGTATGCACACACCGTGTCCTCCTCCGTCCTCAAACACCTATCCACATATTCTGGACTGGGGGAAGACAAAAACCTGAAGTTGTTTCTGACGTCCACTTCAATATGAATTCCGTCAAGGTCAGTTAACAGAGGCGAACATGAGATTTTCTGAGTTAAACCCAACTGCTTAGTTCATCCCTGGTTCCTTCCTGTTCCCTGGTGACCAGGATTTGGAGCCAGTCTGTCTTGCTCCAGCTCTGCTTCTTAAGTTTTATAAGTTAGCTCTACTGCTTGGCATTTTATAATGGGTGTTTTTATTAAATACTCACCTTTTAAAGTTATCAATTTATTGCTTTGACATCGTGGTTGATGTTCTGCAGAATCTTAGGCAGCTGCTTCTGGATTTCTTGTTGAAGGAGAATTGAGAAGCTCATAAGATGTCTGATTGCTTTTTAGTGGACTGGCAAAAAGCATTAGTTTTGCTCCAGTAGAAACAGGAAGTGTAGGAAATGCATGACACATGTGCCAAGAGAAGCAGAGGCCCGTGATCCTTTGCCTGAAACAATATAGACTGTGCAACTGACAGTGGTGCCTCTGTTTTTGTCTCCACAGGTGCTGCCTGTTGTGTTGGGTATTTCCAGCATTTGTTGTTTACATTTCAGATTTTCAATACCTACAGTAGTTTACTCGTCTAATATATGCTTCATGCTGGGCATTAATAAGTATGATTAGTTTTAATTTAAAATGAGAAAAAAATTGATCATTCAATGCAAAGTATGATATTTCTATTTACAAAGCCAGAGTCTTTTGGATAATGTAGCTTGGATATTGCCTGGGGCAAAATTCAAAGAAGTGGAGCTGGTTGCATAATAGGACCAGATTATGTTCAATTATCTGACAAAACTGGTGTTATAAAGTGTACCATACTGAAACCAATGCACATTGTAAATATCGGAATAAAGTGCAAAAACAAAGATGTATTGCGAAACATTTCAATTCCATTCTGACAATGGTTCCCCTTCTGGGCAACAGAAGGATGTGAAGGGCTATCTTAAAGGCAATTATGATGATACTGTGGCTTTAAGAGTTGTATTTTATCCATTTTTAAAGAGAAGTTTTAAGGCAAAGGTACTAAAGTTGTCTATTGAAAAATAGCTTGTGAAGTCTTAGGTTTTTTTTAATTTAGAACAATAGAAGCAACCTGAATGGGTGTGGTCAAGTTCTCACAGAACCAGGATTTTTAGTTTTTTTTGTTTTTCAGTAGCAGCAGTTGTTGCTGGGGTCTCAGCATGGTTTGGAAGCTACAGTACATCTCTCCTTGCTACACTCTGTCTCTTGGTGTTTTGCTGCTGCTGGAGTCGCATGTGAGACAGTATGTTTTTCTGAATTTGCCTTTGTCAAAGGTGTGTTTATGGGATGTTACTATATTGGAACAGTTAATTAGTAATAGTTACTGTAACTATTATTTTGTTAAGCATTTCAATAGAGTAATAGCTAAGCCAATTCTTTTCTTTACTTTTTCTTTTGTGGTATTTTACCTATAGTGAATAAATAAAGTGTGTTTTACTTAAAGTTGAATAGTGTTTTGCTTAATGTGACCAATCAAATTGCGTCTGGAACACAAGACCTTACACTTAGTTTTAAAATAAGAAAACATTAGGGTCTAGACTATCTTCTTAATATATTTTGAGGGGGTTTGGCCTGGTGTATAACACAATGAGAAGGAGAATAAAGCAGTAGAATCAGGAGAAGTCGCAGGGTCCATGATTTTTCTCCACTCTACATTTTTCCTCTTTCCCCAAGAGATATAGCTAGCCCTATCGCATTCTATTGATTGCATCATTGTACAAATTGCCTATTTGAGATTCCAGAAAATTAAACGATTTCCATTCAAATCAACATTTTCAGATGGGTAGTTTTTTGGGATGTACTCTATGATGAAAGCTCCTATTTCCTATTTTGGTTACTAAATGCCGTAAACTCATTCAATACGGATATGGCTCATACTTTCATAGTAGAGGGTGGGAGTCTCATTAGTGTTGGTGATACTACGGTCCGCAACCTCTTGTGACTTAGGAAATGACTATAACATTAGCTTGACGCTGATCTGCCCAAAATCCAAATCTAATCTACCTGACTAAAGATGCACCCCATCCTTGTGCTGGTAAGGAAACTACTACCAAACACAGTGTTCTTCATATGATTGAAGTATAAATCAAATTTTGTTTGCTGCTTAATGTATTTTGTGAAATAGGATTCTGTTTGCATCAAATTTCCACAACCACCTGGTGCATTTGAGACAGACGGCTATCTTCATGATATCTGACAGCTCTGACCAGGAGAATATTCTGCTTCTAATTTCAACGGGAAATGTTTGAGCAACTTTATCTACACCCATCTGAATGTCCTTCATTCTATGTGCCTTAAAGTCACAAGACATCTTATTAGTGGAACATGTTCTGGTCGTGCAGTAAATCCCGAAGGAATGAAGCATTGAGTTGTCAGATTCTGTCTTATTTAATGAAAGGTGGCCAATGCTGGTTGGGCCCACTCCTAAGTTTGCTTGCGAAGGTGGCGAATTGATGTAATCCATGTTGTCACAATAGTGTTAAAATATGGACTATTGATCTTTGAATTCCACCATCTGATTTTAATATTTGGGACTTTTGTGGATAAAATGATTTTTAAAAGGTAAAATAATACTAGCTTAAAATGGCCACAGAAATTAGCTGATCACACTGGCTTTACAGGGGTCACCAAACCTAAACAAAATCGTCTGAACTGAAATTAGCATTTTTTAAAAGACACTAAAATTGGTCCATCCAGTCAGATGTAAATAAACCCTCATCGTCTATTGATAAGTTTCACTGCAATTATCAATCTGGGAAACAATGAACTCAGATATTGGAATACTTAAATCAGCCTGTATTTCAGGAAACAGCTTTTGGCAGAACAGGAGAGTTACAATTGTAATTGGAATGATTTGGAGAGATCTTTCTCTGACCTTTTGAAGGACATAATACCCAGTGAGAGCATACATTGAAGAAAAGAACATCCTGGCACTGTGAACTTAGCAGGTCAACAATATTTGCTATTACTGTTTATCCAAGGCACTGCCATTCTGGGCTGTGATGTTACAGATTGTTTGAATGTAATTCTGTTGTTGCTGATGGCCTACAGCGCTTCATGGATGCCCAGTTTGAGTTGCTAGATCTGTTCTGAATCTGTTGCATTTAGCATGGTGATATATGATGGATATGATGAAATTTCGTGATATACAGCATATTTGAATTAAAACTAAAAGGTTGGTTTCACATATCAATTCTCACTTGCCTAATTTACTGTGTCATTCTTCTGTATTCTATACCCTATTTCTGTTATTACAAAGTGTGGCTAGAAAACACCTACTATTTGTGTCAGTCCCTAATTTGATGACTGTTCTGACATTCCTAATTTGATGGATTCAGCATGACATTTGCATCTGTTTCCCTGCCAATCAGAGCATTGTGTTAACCTCACCAATGTTTCTGGGCATGTCTTACTTTCTGGTGCTTTTTGGATGTCAAAATGTGGCAGCCAAGAAGAAATGGGGGAAAAAGACCCTGCAGTTTGAGGATGATTCATGTCTGAGTTACATCTACTCTGCTATATGAAAGGTATCTCCTTAGTCCTACAATTCATTGAAATAATATATGGTTCATTTTACTCAACATGGTGAGTTTCTTGCATCTGTTGGCAGCGCTTCAAAAGGTTTTTCAAATTAACCCATTTTTTCTGTGAAACAGCACTGATGGATTCCTTCTATACTTATTAAATGTTGAAAGTACTTTATTTACTGAGGAACTGGCTTGTGCACAGTAGAACTAGTAAATGGTTTAGTGTAAGTTAATACAGTGTGGAGCTGGAGGAACACAGCAGGTCAGGCAGCATCA
>JAHRHZ010000095.1:9306982-9318463 GCA_024137785.1 Ginglymostoma cirratum | reverse complement strand
TTCTTGTCTTGATCTTCAACAAGGTTTGGAATTTCATTCCCAGAGTAATTGTGGAGAAGTGGGTGCTCGATGGTGTTGCATTGTTCCTCTTCCAATTACTGTACACATTTCTGGCAGTGCCATCATCAAGACTGGCTACTGCTGTATGTCACTTCTGAATGATAGTGGGTCCCGCTTTGTAAATGCTTTTTGCACGACCTAGAGATGGCTTTTGCCCCAGTGGTAAACAAATTTAATATTGCTCACGGTCTTAATTTTTGAAGGATTGTGAAAATATATAGAGTGGGTTCTTAAAAAGAGATGATTGAAAGTTCACCATGGACACATAAAATTTTATTCAATAAGGCCTCCTGTGAATCACATGACAGGTAATAACTCTTTGCTTTGCTATGAAGCAATGCTGCATTTGTTTTCAGAATAGTGACTGGCTTAGAGAGTTGCTTGTTTTATCTGATTCAGTTGGAAGATAACTTGCTAAGGACAAGCAGCCTAGTTGATCTCTCTGACTTCTCTCATTTCTAAGAAAATCCTCTTATTGGATTCTTTTGAAAGAGTAATTGAAGAAATGTCTTGATTGTTTTTCCTGAGCAAGCTGTATCTGCAAGACTTCAATATGTGACTAGTGACTTGACTACACATGCCAGAACACCAGTGCACCAACCTGAGTATTCTACACTTTCTGCTTTCAAGAATAATCCATTGTCCAAAGTGTTTTATTTTTAGAAAAACAACATGTCCATCCTTGGCCTCCTACAATGCCACAGTGATGCCACCCGAAGGCTGCAGGAACAGCAAATCATATTCAGCCTGGGAACCCTGCAGCCCAATGGCATCAATGTGGATTTCACAAGCTTCAAAATCTCCCCTCCCCCAACCGCATCCCAAAACCAGCCCAGCTCATCTCCACCTCCCTAACCTGTTTTTCCTCTCACCCCAAGCCACACCCCCATCTCCTATCTACTAACATCATCCCGCCCCCTTGACCTGTCCGTCCTCCCTGGACTGACCTATCTCCTCCCTACCCCCCTACCTACACTCACCTTTACTGGCTCCATCCCCGCCTCTTCGACTTGTCTGCCTCCTCTCCACCTATCCTCTCCTCTATCCATCTTCTATCCGCCTCCCCCTCTCTCCCTATTTATTTCAGAACCCCCTTCCCCTCCCCCATTTCTGATGAAGGGTTTAGGCCCGAAACGTCGAGTTTTCCTGCTCCTATGATGCTGCTTGACCTGCTGTGTTCATCCAGCCCCATGCTTGTTATCTTGGATTCTCCAGCATCTGCAGTACCTTTTATCTCTAATCTCTGCAGAGAAGTTTATTTTTGTTTTACCTATGTTCCTGAAGAGTGGGTATATGTTTGTGTCTGTGTTGCATTATGTTTTGGAAATATTTAGGGCAAACAGCATTTATACTTCTATATTACTCACTGTGTGTGTTTGCCAGTTAATGCATCTTTATTGAATAAATTTAGTCTTAAATTTAATGGTCATGTTGGTAGCTAGAAAAATTATATTTACATTTATGTTGTGATCTGTGGAAAAGCAAGACTAGAGTGATGATGCATTCTTCCAGCCTCAGACATTACATGTGTTTTTAACCCGAACACTTGTTCTATCTCTAGATCAGGGAAACAAACCAAATGTAGGCGTTGTCTACTGCCTGGTAAGAGTTGCAAAAATTGTGCAAACTGAGAATTGAATCCTGAATTTTTCTGACATGTATGGCTCACTATCACACTGGAAGAGCAAGCTCAAAATGCTCCATTACTACAAAATAGTAGCTAATAACAACAATAGGGAATTTAGGAGAAATTTCTTTAACCAAAGAGTTGTTTGAATGTGGAACTTGCTACCACATGGAATAATTGAGGAAATTATGTTGACATATTTAAAAGGAAGCTAAAACAACACATGGGGTAGAAAACCATACCCCATATGGTGAGGTCAGTAGACTTAGTTGAAGAGGGATGCGAGGAGGTTCAATTGGAGAATAAAGACTGCTGGGCTGAATGGTCTGTTTTGGAGCTGTATATCATTACAGGAGGAGTGAGAGCATGGGCAAAGCTAGACCCTGGCACATAATAAAGTTTGTACAATCTGCCTTTTTTTAAAAAACATAATATGTTGACTTTATAGCAGCATAGCCAAACCTTGAACAGTGCGAAATCGAAACCTGAAATCTTGGCAGCTCAGAAGATCGAGGATAGCAGGCAAATATGAACATCATAACCTGTCTGAGGTACAGGTCCAATAGCTGCTATGGAGGTAGCACAACTTGCGCCTACCTTTTTAAAAATATAGACTATTCCTGATTTAGGGAGGCACAAGAAATAGACCCTGAAGGAAATCTTCCTCCCCTTCCTCATCCTCTGATCATGAGCAGTTGCTGTCTTCTGCACCACCTGAGCTCTACCAGTTCCTCATAATGCAGGCTAATGGAGTTATGTAATGCCTGTAATACCACTGTCATACCTGTGGCAGAAATCAAGCAGTCTGACCAGAATTTAGGCCTTCTCCATAATGGCACCAGCCCCGATTAACTTTCCAAACTTTAAGCAGTATCTGGAAAACACTAAATTCTTCTGTAAACTCAAAAGGAGCCAGCAGAAACTAATCAGCAATGCATATAATTTTAGTTGATATTTAAAATAATGCTGAGGTGGGTGGCCATTCTTAATGCTGGTCCCCGCATGTTTCAACCATGTGTGTTTAAGAAAGGGCATTAGCTCAAGTGGCAAGGTCGGAAATCATAGCATTTAATCAGTGTTACATGTCTATGTTGCATACTTTCAGTACTAAACCATTTACCAAAATGGTGTTTGATGTAGGCCATTCCAGAGTTCTGTGTTGTAGTTCAAAATGGCACCAGTCATGCTGAAATTACAGTTGATAAACAGCCCACTTTGCTGCCTGAGTGTTTTTCTTGCACTTACTGTGACGTTTTACCGTCATATATACCTCATAACACATGATTGATAACTGTCCTATTGTCGTTGACCAGAATATTGCCTGATGCAGCATGAAGAACACACAGAAGAACTGTTAGCATGTAACCAAAACAGAAGATGCTGGAAAGGCACATAATCTGTAGTGTATGTCAGAAAATACTGAGTTATTTCTGTGAAGGATGTGTTTGGTAAAATTAAGAGTAAATTGTGGACGAAAGGAAAGTTAGAACTCCTTTCAGCATCTGTTCCTCCTCTAAAGCACCTCATTAAGGCACTTTCTCTTTGAACATTGTACTCTACCCTCTTCTAACTGTTTGCCTTTCTCCCACCTATGTCCTGTCAGGATCAACAGCTCTGAAAAGTGCCCTGAGGTGTCTCTCTGTCTATCGGGAGTACTGTAGGAACCTGCTCTGCTGGTGTGTATTATAAAGAATTGTTCAGCTGGTGTCAGAAGGTACATGCTAAAGTTTCTATGAGACAAGGTTTAGAAGCTGCAGCACGCCATGACTTGAATTTTTAAACATTAGCCAACTAAACAATCTATCAGTATAGGCTCACCAAATGTGTGCTTGCAGGTTTTGCTGAGGTGCAGTATACTGTTTTTCCCAATGTGGCACAGATTATTACTGAAGCCAGTAGTGCATCTGACACCTTACTGTCAATCATAAAACTAGCGAACCGTTTTCTCCCTCTGAGAACCAGAACCTGTATAAATAGAATCCACAAATGCTTTGATGTCATAGTGATGGACAGAAAGGTATCACTCTTGTAATTTGCTATTAGTGCATTCAGGATTTCAGTCCAGAATATTATTGTCCATTAAAACCTAATGAACCAAAAACTTAACATTTTTTATTCTGATATAGAGAATGGTTTTAAAACAGAAAAGCACACATTATACACACAAAAAGTAGAATATAAATTTATAAAAAAAAATGAATAGACTGTTCTGTGTGGTTTAATAGGTGAACATTCTACCCAATGTTGTATTGAGCTACATAAACTAGGATTGTGATTCAGCCCATAATGAATAAGCCAAAATTAATTGATTTGAATCATGGAATGGTCGGTATTACAGTCCTGGTTTAACATCAAATCAGGTTCTTGTTCCCTATCATAGTCTGGTGATTGTCCCTGGATTGTACAGGTGTCAAGTAAGGAATAGATACCAGGCTGCAGATTTGAAAGCATCCCCCTCTCCCCTCCATCCCCATCCTGTTAAAGAATGAGAAAACTACATTTCCAGTTAAAACAAAATCATATTGTTGGGTAATTAATAAGACATAAGACATAGAAGCAGAAATTAGGCCATTTGGCCCATCAAAGCTGGACTGCCATTCAATCACGGCTAATAAGTTTCTCAATCCCATTGTCCCACTTTCTCCCCATAACCCTTGATCTGCTTGAAAATCAAGAACCAATCTATCTCTGTCTTAAATATACTCAGTGACCTGGCCCCCACAGCCCTCTGTAGCTATGAATTCCATAGATTCTCCACTCTCTTGCTGAAGAAGTTTCTCCTTATTTCTGTTCTAAAGGGTCCTCCCTTTACTCTAAGGCTGTGCCCTCGGGTCCTAGTCTTTCCTGCCAATGGAAACGTCTTCCCAACATCCACTCTGTCCAGACCAATCAGTATTCTGTAAGTTTCAATTAGATCCCCCTCTTATCCTTCTAAACTTCCTCAAGTATGGACCCAGAGTCCTCAAACGTTCCTCATATGACTTTCATTCCTAGGATCATTCTCGTGAGCCTCCTCTGGACCTGCTGCAGGGCCAGTACATCCTTTCTGAGGTATGGGACCTAAAATTGCCCACAATACTCTAAATGTGGTCTGACCAGAGCTTTATAAAGCCTCAGAAGTACATCCCTGCTTTTTATTCTATTCCTCTTGAAAAAATGCCAACATTGTATTTGCCTTCCTAACTACCAACTCAACCTACAAGTTTATCTTAAGAGAATCCTAGAATAGGACTCCCAAGCCCCTTGGCACATCAGATTCCTGAATTTTCTCCCCATTTAGAATATAGTCTATACCTCCATTTTTCCTACCAACGTGCATGACCTCATACTTTCCCATGTTGGATTCCATCTGGCGTTTTATTGCCTACTCTCCTAACCTGTCTAAAGCCTTCTGCAGCCTCCCTGCCTCCTCAGTACTACGTGTCCCTCTACCTATCATTGTATCATCTGCAAACTTAGCCAGAATGCTGTCAGTTCCTTCATCTAGATCATTAATGGACAAATTGAATAGTTGTGGTCCCAACACTGACCCCTTTGGAACACCACTAGTCACTGGCTGCCATCCTGAGAAAGACCCTTTTATCCCCACTGTCTGCTTTCTGCCAGATAGCCAATCTTCCATCTATGCTAGTACCTTGCCTCTAACACCTGGGCCCTCATCTTACTCAGCAGCTTCCTGTGCGGCACCTTGTCAAAGACCTTCTGGAAGTCCAGTTAGATAAGATCTGTTGGCTCTTCTTGGTCTAACCTGCTCATTGCCTCCTCAAAGAATTCTAAAAGAGTCGTCAGGCATGACCTCCCATTAATGAAACTATGCTGACTTTACCCTATTTTACCATATACTTCCAAGTGTTCAGAAATCTCATCCTTCATAATGGACTCCAAAATCTTACCAATGGCAAGGTCAAGCTAATCCCATCTTTCACCTTACTCCCTTCTTAAACATGGGAGGTTACATTAGCGATTTTCCAGTCCTCTGGGATCCTCCCTGACTCCAGTGATTACTGAAAGATCACCACTAACACCTCCACTATCTCTTTAGCTATCTCCTTAAGAACTCTGGGTTGTAGTCCACCTTCAGACCTTGCAGTTTTTCTAGCACCTTTTTCTTGGTGATGGCCACCATACTCATCTCTGCGACCTCCCTCTCCCCCCAACACAAATATTTTGCTATGTCTCCTAAATTACTTTCAGAAACTCCTGCCATTGCTATTCCACTGTCTTTGCTGCTAGGCTCCTCTCCCAGTCAATTCTAGTCAGCTCCTCCCTCATGCCTCTGTAATTGCCTTTATTCAACTGTAATGCTATTACATCTAATTCCACCTTTTCCCTCTCAAATTGTAAAGTAAATTCTATCATATTATGGTCACTGCCTCCTAAGGATTTTTTCACCTTAAGCTCCGTTATCAAGCCTGACTTGTGGCACAACACTAAATCTAGATTTGCCTGTTCCATAGTGTGGCTCACCACAAGCTGCTCCAAAAAGCCATCTCATAGACATTCCACAGATTCTTTCTCTTGCGATCTACTACCAACCTGATTTTCCCAGTCCACCTGCATATTGAAATCCCCCATGATCACTGCAACCTTGCTTTTTTTTCACCAGGAGATAGAAAAGGTGTGTATCTTATGTCCCAAATTCTGCCTACTGTTTGGGGACCTGTACATAACTCCCATTATGGGTTTTTTTACCTTTTGTGGTTCCTCAACTCTACCCGTGCAGATTCTATGTTATTTGACCGTACTTTGATTCTTGCTATTGATTTAATTTCATTTCTTATGAATAAGGCAACCCCACCCCTTCTGCCCACCCACCTGTCTTTTTGATAGGATGTATATCCTTGGGTATTCAGCTCCCAATCCTGATCTCCCTGCAGTCATGTCTCTGTGATGCACACCACATCATATCTGCCAAATTCAATCTGCACTACAAGCTCATTTACCTTCTTTCTTACACTGCGTGCATTCAGATACAATACCTTCATTCATGTATTGACTGTCCCTCTTGTCATTGTCATTCATTTATCCAGTGTGCTTGAAGTTTGATTCTTAACCCTTTGCAAACATTCTGTCCTGCTTTGTGTGCTGGAGACTTTAATAATCTCTCCTAAATTCTCCTTTCTTTTCAATTTTTTCATACTTTTCCAAGCAGTTGAATCCGCCCACACAAACATGCTTTGTTTCCCATTGGCCATTATACTTCTTAGAGTCTTACTCTTCCCTTCCTCCCCAATTTCTACTTGAAAGCCCTGTTGACTACCCTATTTACCCTTTTTGCCAGAACATTCGTTCTGGCTCAGTTCAGGTGGAGACCGTCCCAGTGGTATAGATCCTTCCTGTCCCAATACTGATGCCAGTCCCCATGAAAAGAAACCTGCACCACTCTTTTAGCCACGCGTTTACTTCACTTATTCTCGTGTTCCTATGCCAATTTGTATGTGGCTTAGGCAGTAATGTGGAGCTTATAATTCTTAAGGACCTGTTCTTTAATTTAGTTTCTACTTCCTGATAATCCCTAAACAGGTCCTCTTTCCTAGCCTTGCCTATGTTGTTTGTCCTGACGTGAACCGCAACAACTGTATCATCCCCCTCCCTCTCCAATTTCCTTTTAAGCTGGTCAGAGATGTCCCTCCCTCTGGCACGGGGCAGGCAACATACTATGCGGGACTCCCTGTCCCGCTCACAAAGGATGCTATCTATTCCCCTAATTATAGAATACCCTACAACTACTACTTGTCTTTTTGCTCCCACTCTTGAATTGATTCCTGTGCCACACTGCCTTGGTCAGCTGGCTCATCCTCCCTACAGCCCTGTTCCTCATGCACACAAAGAGCAAGTACCTCGTACCTGTTGGATGCAGGGATGGGAGCATCCAGGGAATATCAAGTATAGGTGTACTTAATAACTGCTATTAGCTGACAGCAATGTCTTTGGGAAAGAATCGGTGAGCCTCAACTTTTAACAGAAGACAAGGCCTGGATTGTCATCAAATCATGAAGGCAATTAAAAATTGTAGATGTGACCTGGAACTGAGAGTACTTCCCCCATCCCATTTCTGACAAATTCCTTTCCAGTCAATAGGGGAAGTTCCATTGGAAATGGGACATGACTCACATGTGAGGGACACCTGAACTCAGGAAGTCAGGTCTACTTAGTACTGAGGTCAAATAGACACCATTTTCACAGTAGCAAGGTTCTTAACTAGCAGTGTGAGAGCCATGAACATGAGGAGATGCAAATGCTTGTGAAAAACGGATCAGATATGTAGGACTGTCAAATTATGTAAATCCCAAACCCTTTATAAAATTAAGTAGTCTGACTGAGTCAGTAAGAATTGAAATATCTGTCCTGTTAGCTAGACCACAGTACAGAGGAACGGAATTAGCAATTTCGCCAATCAAGTCAGCCTTACAATTCAATAAGATCATGGCTGATCTGACAAAGTTCTTGCCTTTTCCCCATAACCTCTATTACAGATTAAAAATCTGTCTATCTCAGCCTTGAATATACATAATGACACAGCAGCTGTGTCCGGTAAAGCATTCCACAGGTCCACTACCCTCTGAGGGAAAAAAAATTCCTCCTCATCCTTTTCTGAAATTGCTAATTGCTTACTCTAAGATTATGGTCTTAGACCCTCCCACAAGAGGGGAAAAACCTTGTCTGTATCTATCCAGTCAAGCCCCCTAAGAATCTTGTATGTTTCAATAAGGTCATCTTTCATTCCTCTAAATTCCAATGAGTAACAATACAACCTACTCAACCTCTCCTCATGAGAAAAACCTCCCCCGCCCCCATACCTGGGATCACCATGCAGTGAACCTTCTGTGGACTGCTTCCAATGTCAGTATATCTTATATAAGGGGACCAAACTATTCATAGTATTCTAAGTGTGGTCTAACTAGGGCCTTGTATAAATTTTCTGTCTGTTGACACATTATCAAGTATTATCATTAAAACATCATTCCTAAATATTACTAGTGCATAGCTACTTTCCACAATATATGGTTATCCAGCAAGGGAATCAGTTTGATTGACAGCTCAAAGAGGTTATTAAAGGATTAGCTTTCTTTGTGGGCTTATGAAAAGTCAATGTTTTAATGAGGATTTAAGTACTTGAGTGGCCTTTAAATATTTAAAATGATGTTCATGAATTTTTTTATTGTAGTGAAAATTGTAATAGACATTTAAAACTTTATTTTGTTTGACCTCAACATGGCTCTTCAGGTTTTCTTATAGTGGATACTGGGTGTGTTGGTCATAAGGGGCCATAGGTGGGATGGTTAGGAGAATACCAGTTGCCATGGAAAGGTGTGGAGAATGGGCGGAAGAATGTTGAAGTGTGTGGGTTGGGGTATAGAAGGCTCAATATTTAACAAACCAACTGGGACAAAGTATTTTAAACAGCCTGCCTTAGTGGCTGTCTCTGTTTTGTGTCTGGGCATGGCAGGCCTGACTCCATCCCGTACCAACCCCCTTATCCAGTCTCAGCCATCTGGAAGAATGCCCACGTATCTTGGGTTGTAAATTATACTATTTCAGGGACATTTTCTGGAGACGTGTGTGCCTACTTAGGCGGTTTCCTGACTCTCAACTCAGGGCTGAATCTTATTTTGTTTGGCTAAGTGCAAGTTGTGTTGATCTTGCTGAAGTGATTCTCACCATCAAGCCTTGCAAATTTTATTACTGAATCTTACCAGACTCGCTGCATTAATTGCCTTCCCTGTCCTCAAAGTATGTTTCACATCCAATTTCTGCACCATCTTACCATTCATCTTTTGAAACAAAACTCACCGCTCACCAGAGATCCCAGAATTGACTGACATCCCTGGCACCAGCGCCATCTTTAAAAGGCCATTATGCAGCTTGACAAGCACTGTCAATGGATCTGACATTCTGCTGCACGTAGCAGACAGCAGGAAAGTGGTGCCCTGCTTTACCTGCAGGGATCTGGAGGTTCTGCTGGACGAGGTGGAACACATAGGACCTTCTCTTCCCCACAGACCAGCAGTGAAGGCCATGACACCAGGGCATGCCAGCTTGGTCTGAGATTGCCACCATAAGTTAGAGCAGACTCCACTGTCTGGAGGAATGCCCAAAAGGAGGTCAATGTCACCATCACACTCAGTCTACCTCTACTACTGCACCCACTTCCCACTAAGACCCATGCTCTACCTCTCTCACTATTATCTGCAACACTTTCCCCACTTTCCTTCACCCACCCCAACTTGCGAAACCGCTAAGCCTGCACACCCACTGCATCACCTACTGACATGTTCAGGATGCCTACTCTCCTGCACCAGCAGTAATAGCCGTGCCATCCACTTTCATCTTCTATAAAACCTGCCTGTCATTCGAGGAGCCCACAACAGGACAGAAAGTCTCAAAATGGTTGTTTTGCTGCTATGTCATTTGGCTCCTCACGTGTGAAGAAAAGATCCTGTCTCTGAGCAGCCTGGACTGGTATCACAAGCAGTCCTTGTCTCATTGAGCCAGGATCCCCCGAGTGAAGGATATCCCTCGTGACTTGACCGAGGTGAGCTGACAACTGTGACAAGGTTCCCCTCTTAATGTTTGCTGTAAATGTCACAGCAATACAGTAGTAGTTGTATGCTGTAGTATCTTTGGCTGAAGTAGGCAAAACACATAAATGCAAGGCAAGCCAGGGATTCTGCCAGCATCCAGGTAAGCTCAGAGTGAATGAGTGCTTTGACAGTGAGCAGAGAGCCCAGAAATACAGCCCAATCCAACATGAACTGGATGCATGTCTCTGAGCGCAAGGTATCCTTTCTGCAGCATTGCAGTTATAGTTGCTGGTGCAGCATTTGAATTGCAGAAGTATCCTATAAGTGAATTGGAAATGTATCATTCTAGATTCTTTGAGGCTGGCAAACCTAGAGTGCCAACATTTGTGGACATAGAGGGTGTGCGCCTGGTGCCCAGGGTCTGTGCCTGGGTGGTTGGTGCTCATTGTCTAACATGGATGTCTTTTGGAGCATGTCTTGGGCTGAACTCAGCAAGAGTCCACTCTGGTTTCCATGTTGTGTTTTCCTGGCAGTAGTTTGCTGGATGAGTTTAGTATGATCACAACCAGAATATTAATAAGGCAAGTTGGACCATCAACCAGGACCTCAACAAGTATTAATCACCATTAACTGGTAACTTGCCGCTAACCGGTGAGAATCTTGCCATGCCACTTGTTAAAAGCAGAAAAGACGGGGTGAGACGATCTTGATGCTGAAATATGACATTCCTGATTATGCCGTAGCCCACTTTGCTCTGACCTCTACATGACATTCTGCCCCAAGGTCTCCACATAAAACACAGAACTCAAAAATACAAAAGGAGATTGGAGAATCCTTACATTGTGGAAGCAGGGTATTCAGCCCATCGAGTCCATACCAGCCCTCCAAAAGAGCATCCCACCTTCTCCCTATAACCCTGCTTTTCCCATGGCCAACTCACCTGACCTACACACCCTTGGACTGTGGGAGGAAACCAGAGCAAACCCACACAGACATGGAGGGAATGTGGAAACTCCACACAGATGGTCGACCGAGGGTAGAATTGAAAGGAGGTCCCCGACGCTGTGAGGCAGCAGTGCTGACCGCTGAGCAACGGAACTATCCTGCCAAACTTTATTTCTGCCGTGTCTCCTGCTTCTAGTTCTTGCATTATATGTTGTTTGGGGATACTGAAAACTACAGATCTTGGAGTCAGAAATAACACTGTGTGGAGTTGGAGGAGCACAGCAGGCCAGGCAGCATCAGAGGAGAAGGAAAGTTGATGTTTCG
>JAHRHZ010000095.1:9256416-9306582 GCA_024137785.1 Ginglymostoma cirratum | reverse complement strand
CTTCTCCTGTGGTGCTGCCTGGCCCGCTGTGCTCCTCCAACTCCACGCTACATGTCGTTTGGGGCTCTCCTATTGTTTTGTGTTGTGCTTCTATGTTTCACGTTTTTTTAAAAGCTCTGGTCGGCTCCATTCGTGCAAACATGATTTACCCGCATCAGCACTTGCATCATCAATCCTCATACGACTTTATAAAGTATTTATTTTCTGCATTATTTGAGACTTTATTGTAATCCCAGATATCTTTACTTGGAAAAAGTGAACTTTGAAGAATTTTGGATAGACAAGCAAACAGTTTGCTTGGTTCGCCTTCTGTTTTATTTTGATAGACTTTCTGTCATTTTCACGGTTACACAATTGTATCGTGTTACTTGTAGCTAAAGTGGGAGTGTGAACGGGGAGAGCAACGGAGAGTGCACAGAACCGAGAGAAAGATGATGCAGCGAACAGGAGAGCGAGATCGATGATTACATGTTTAGCATTTACGAAGAGGTATCGGTTCCGTGGCAATGCTCGTTTTATGTCATCTAAATTGAGTTTCAAGGTTATAAATGACGCCAGAGGCAAGTGGAGTGCAACTCTCTTCACCAGGAGGTCTTTGTTCACCTCAATTCAGCGTCAAGGCAGGTGCTCGACTCTAGATTTAGATTGATATTTGCATTGGTAATGAAGTGAAACCACTTTGCACTTATGCTAGTTATTGTGTAGATCATACCTTTCACACTGCCAAAAGGAGAGTAGGAAAGTCAGTTTTTTTTAATGAACTATTTAAATAGAGAGATGCTGGATTTTTTTCTGCCACACTTTTAATAACAATTTCAATATGAATGACAGTGGAGAAGTGAAAGACATTGGTAATATGAATCTACCCTTTTCTTCCTTTTATGATCAGTTTTATGCATAAGAAAGGAAGGCAATTGAACATTAAAAACTCGACATTCTTAAGATAATGAATAATCAAAGTTATAAATGTTTAAAATTTCACAAACAGTACCTATTCCTGTTCTCCCCTTTTATCAAGATTATTGTTGGTATTGCATTTATGCTTTTGTGGTAACTCCATTTCTAAAGCCCACAGTTAAACATACAGTTCACACTCTGAAGGACAAATTTACAACCGTCCAGTTGTTTTCACCTTTAAATAAATAATGAACATGAAGCATCACCTACAATTTGTCTCCTCTTTCTGAATTCTCCTTCTCTCAACTTCACACTATACTTTCTTAACTGTTTATGTACCAGATGTCAGTCATGGTTTAAACATGCCCATTGTGAATGCAAATTCTTTCCACTTAGATTAATGACCATGTTTATCCAAGCTGACAGTTTGCACTTGATCCTTTTTTCTCAACATCCTGTATCGCTGTATCACTATCAAGCCATTATATGGTCATTTTTGAGTATATTTAAGGCAGTGTATATTTTAGACAGAGTTTCTTGATTAGTAAGGGGATCAAAGGTTATGATGAGAAGGCAGGAGAATGGGATTGAGAAACATATGAGTCATGGTTGAATGGTCTAAGTCTGCTAGTATATCTTATGGTCTTATTTTAACTCATTTGTTTCCAGTGTCTCAGCAGCAAATCAGAAATCTTTAGTATAGATTGCAATATGTACATGTCCTTTTAATTTTTTGTTGCTTCTTGATATGTCTATGTCCTAACCACAGGTGTAGCCACTGACAGATTGTATTCTCCACTGCACCAAAATACATGGAAACATTCTTTAACTTTATGTCACTGTTCCAGGAATTAAGTACAATTTGTATATTTACTCTTTTAAGAGGTAAGCATAACAAATTGTGCAATAAAAATGGAAAACGCTGCAAAAAACAAAAAGACAGTCAGCATCTGTATATGAAAAAACAGGACTAATGAAGGGAATTCAAGTGGGAGGTTAAGTCCTGAAGAAAATTAAGATCATGACCTAAACGTGCCTCCAGCTTGTTCACTTTTGGTGTGTAGTTTAACTGCGGTGGGAAGGCAACATGCAGCAAAGAAGTGAGTTGATACTTTAAATATACTAATGAGTCAGTAACCCTCTTTAGGGAGACTAAACAAAAACTGGGTGACCATTTAGCGGATCTCCATTCCATTCATAAAAATGACCACGGGTTTCCAGTTGCCTGCCACTTCAACACACCACTCTGTTTCCATGCTAACATTTTCTTCTCAATCCTGCAGCAGAGCTCCCCTCAATCTCAACAATGCAAGCTGGAGGAACAACACCTCATCTTCCATTGAGGTACCCTACAGCCCTCAGGACTCAACATTTAGTTTAACAATTTCAGTGCATGAGCACCTTTTTCCATGCTTGATTCCCACCAGTTGCTGTTCTATCTGGGATAAAAGGTACTGCAGATGCTGGAGAATCCGAGATAACAAGCATGGGGCTGGATGAACACAGCAGGTCAAGCAGCATCATAGGAGCAGGAAAACTTGACGTTTTGGGCCTAAATCCTTCATCAGAAATGGATTCATCATTTCTGATGAAGGGTTTAGGCCCGAAACGTCAAGTTTTCCTGCTCCTATGATGCTGCTTGACCTGCTGTGTTCATCCAGCCCCATGCTTGTTATTGCTGTTCTATCTGGGTTGTTCCAGCATAGACAACCCATTTGCAACTGTTCACACTTCCCTTTAGCGTGCATTCAGCTTCTACCTCTCTCCTGGCTTATCACCAGAAATTCCTTTGTCTGCTTCTCCTCTTTTTGCTGTCCATCTGTCTGTCTCTCTGTCTCTCTCTCTCTCTGGGCATTGTCCCTATGCATTCAACTCACATCTCCACCCCAACTCTCCTGTCATCAGCATAACTCCTACCATTCCCCAATAGCTTTCAGTTCTGACAAATGGTCACTGGACTCAAAACGTTAACTCTGATTTTCTCTCCATAAATGCTGTCAGACGTCAGTTTCTCCAACACATTCTGTTTTTGTTTCAGTAACCCCCATTGTTACCAGCTTTTCAACTTTAACTGTTGTCGGCTTGGTTGTTTCTGAGCTGAGCATTTACACACTGGTGGATCCTTTACTTGTAGTTCAAGTGCACTGCCTTTGGAACGTGAATGTTCGCCAATGCCCTCCACAAATCCCCCAACTCACCAAGACTTCCTTTCATTTCTTATGCCCACCCTCAGCCTCTGATATATCCTTCACCAATGCCCAAGCTCCCCCCCCCCCGCCCCCCACCAAGAGCCTCCAATTGACTACCAACCTTCACTCACTCTGAGAGCCTGGGATCAGCTTCAACCTTTCATGCTGCCAATAGTGGGGGGTGGGGGTTTGGTCAGCTCAGTTGGCTGGATGGTAAATTTGTGCTGCAGTGTGATGTTAGCAGTTTGGGTACAATTCCTGCACCAGCTGAGATTACCATGAACGGCTCTCCTCAACCTCTCCCCTCATGTGTGGCATTATGAACGTTCGATTAAACCACCATAAGTCACTATCTCTCTAATGAGAGAGCTGTCATTAGGTCTGGTAATACTATGGCGACTTTTCCTTTAGTTTTTACTAATAGTTGATTTCTGCTATTTCCTTTTTGGGAATAAGCCAAACACTAGCTACGTAATCAATTGAACTTAAAGCTGTTCAAAAATAGATATTGGAATCACTGTTTTACATATCCTCAGCGATGCAAATCATAATTTGCAGGCCCTATAGTTTTATTGCTTCAATAAGTTGGGCATGTAAATGATTAATGTCATTAGCCTCAATGATGATCTATTTGCATTACCTTTTTTACAACTTCAATATACATAGCTCTTTTAGCATAGAAAAATATTTCAAGATGCTTCAAAGGCATGTTAGTAAATGGAAGTTACCACCAAGACACATAAAGAGGTACAAGGACAACTGAAATGAAGGCAGGTCAAATGATAGATTTTAAGGACTGCCTTAAAGGAGGAAAAAGAGCATTGGGGAGGGAGTTCCAATGTTTAAGTTCCAGTTAATTGAAAGGAAGGCTGCCAGTGGTAAAAAAATTAAAATCAGGGAATTTGGCACAATAGGCCAGAATTAGAAAAGTGCAGAAATCTGAGGGTTTTAGGCTTAGAGGAGATCACAAACAATGGGGCTACGTAGAGACAAGAAATTTCTGTCGTTTGAGAGTTTGGGTATTGGCAATTTGAAAATCTGACACTTGAACTATAGGTTGGCTGATTAGTCTGATAGGGTCTCTGATTTGTCGTGGAGGGAATGAGATGGAATGTTTGACTCTGCTCTGTACCTACTCCCAAAATTGCATTGTTCGCTCACTTCTGACTTTGTACTGGACGTGGCACTCACCTGGAGATGTACTGTGATACTCACACTACAGTTAACACAGAGACCACAGGGGATTCTCTCCTGTTTGACTTCTTTCTTTTCCTGGCCCTTTTCTTCTACCCTCCCTGTCTGCTTTATGTTCTCTCCTCTTCGTTCCTCCTACATCTCCCATCTCTCCACACGTCACTATCTCACCCTTTCTCTCACCCTGTTACTCCTATGCCCTATCTGTCTTGCCCTCTTCTACCTAACACTGCCTCTGCCTCTCTTACTCCCCCTCCCATACTCCCTCTCGCTTCTTGTCCCCACTGTCAGAAAACACTGTGCCTCCAAAAAGTTCGTATTCTGCTCATTTATAACGAGGTAACTGAAAAGTCACCATCTGGCCAGACCAGATGATTGAGATATTTAGAATCTAAAAGTAAGTGCAATTGCATTCATTTACTGGTACTTTACCCATTTGAAGTGACCTCAAAGGATTTGCATTTTACTGTCGGGCATTAAAGTGCTTCCATATACCAGCCGCTCTCATCACAGTAACTTTGCCATTTTATGTGATGATATGTACATAGTTCCTTGTCACAAACAAAGTTCAGAATTCTTTTGTGTTTGGCCAGTTTTATCCAAAAAAAACCATCATGGAGATTTGAAAACAATTTTAATTTGCCAATGTAAGTCAGCAAGCACTGGAATACTGGTGAACAAGACTTGCTGCAAGGTAGGTCAGAATTCTGAATGACCTCAAGTGGAGGATGGAAGATAGGAGAGCAGCCTGAAGAACTTTGGAACGGTCAAAAATAGCAAAAGCATGGATCAGATAAGGCAGAGATGGAATCAAACAATGCTATGTAGCTGGTAGTGCTTGGTCTTGGATATAAATGTGTAATTAGACATGTAATTGCTTGGGCTCAAGTAAGAAGGCACTTTGCTTAATGGCCTCATTCACCCTTGGATGGTAGTCAGGGAGAGGGATGAAGTCAGTGATTAGGGAAAGGAATATATGGCAGGGATCCTAAGACAATGGCTCTGGTTTCCCCGTGTCTATTTAGAGGAAATGTTTTCTCATGCAAGACTGGGTATGGACAATCTGACAATTTTGAGACAGCGAAGGGGTTGAGAGAGTGATGAGAGAGAAAGTTGTTTCAACAACATACATATAGAACCTAACATGAACATAGAACAGTACAGCACAGTACAGGCCCTTCGGCCCACAATGTTGTGCCAACCTATTATCCAACCAAGATCAATGATTTTTAGATATCGCTGAGGGTCTGAGGAGAAATAGGAACCAGTGAAGATAGATCCTTGGGAGCCCACTCGTAGAGGCACAGACCTCAGAGATGTTATTCAGAGAAACTCAGAGTTTCAAAATTCACAAATGGTATTACTTTTTTAAATATATCCTGATATTCTCCTTTTCGTGAAGATTGGCTTTGTTAATAAGCAGAATATAGAACAGACTCCAATATTGTTTGTCATCAAAAAGAATCAGGTTTAGAGAAGAATAATTATATCAGAACTGACAATTACATAACTTAAACCATCAGCTAATTATTTGGTGTTTCCCACAGTGTATGCATGCAAAAATGATAAGCCAAAAAGACATTATCAATTGTTAATAAAGCATGTTTCTATTGCTGGAGTGAGCTGTACATCTGCCTCTACAGTGCTGGAACTCAAAACATCTGTTGATCTCCAGCAGAGTCTTGTGATATATTTACTGTGTAGGTTTAAAATTGAGTGTAGCAGTTTCAGCCTCAAACTGTATCTAAGCTTGTGCGAGGCCTATTTTAAATTGCACAATAGGTGGGTGGCAGGGCTGGTGGGATATGAATGGGGGTGTGGGACTGTCACCTGACCATTATAACTAATATGCAGTTCATGACACTTGGTGACCTCACTTGCTTGCAGCTAGTATGTTGTGTCTCCCAAACAGGTGTTCAGAGGTCGTCCACCGGTTACATCAGAAAAATAGTCGGCCACATTCTATATGTAGGGCAAAATCTAATGCCCTCCCAACCCCATGGTTGGTTTGGAAGGAGAGGAATTTAGACAGGTGGGAGGGTGCCAAGCAGTACTCCGCTGTTTTTTCACCTCTGCCCAAATGACATCTGGAGAGTCTGTGGACAGTATTGCCACTCTGCTGCCGTTGGAGACCTTTAAGTGCTCTATTAATACTGCTTAGCTGGTGGGAGCTGGGGCATTGCTACAGAGGATGCATCTGAAAGGCAAACCCTGTTTTGTAGAAAGATCATGTCTTGCTGGTGGATAGAAGGTAGTCCACTGCCATTGTCATTGAGCATCAACAACCTTTACTAAACATAACTATATGCAGGAGAAGAGAGGACATCTCTGGAGCTCTTTGCTCTTGCAGTCCCAGTTCCATGTGATCTGACAGATCCTTACGCACGAGGAGGGTAGTTATTATTAGAACAATGCTACTGTTGACTCTTTACTCTACATGTTGAGTTTGCTTCCAAGCTGCCAGGGTTGGATACGCTCTTAAAGATACCTACCACCTGATTTAGTGACCCAGCATCAAGAAGGGAGGGGGCGATAGTGGAATGTAGAGGGGTAGTGATGATATGGATTGAAAGATATGCTGCTGACTACTTAAGTGGCGCTTAGTATGATAGCTTTCTATACAGGAGATCACTTAGAGCATTCAACTGGCGGGTAAATCCCCTGTTGCCTGGATTGAATATGTCCCACAGTCTGAGGTGCAGATGACCCTGCAGTGGATTGAGTTATTTTCTTGAAGGATGTCTTCTTCCCTTTCTGTTCCTACAAAAATAAACACTGAAATGCCTTTGGACTGCTTTTTAAAGGGTGATTGGTTTGGCTGCGTGCAAACGTGTACAGTGTCAATAGCACAAGCAGCATTCACATGAACCTCAAAAAAGCAATGTGGGTTTTCACATGAAGCAGGCTAGCACTCTACCTACACTTCCCTGGACTCTATCCACAATGGCATTGGCAAAAGCATCAGTGTAGTCAGTGCATAGAACCCTTCTAAAATGGTTGCTGACTAAGATCATATTTGATTGTGTACTGGGCATATAAAAATAAACAGACAATCAAGGAAGCTTTCCTACATGAATTCTGCACATTGGGGGTTAATGGGAAGTCCTGTGCTTGTAGACATTTTCTCATCGACTTGATGAGAAGTGTTATTGAATGCCTCTCAAGCAGGTATGACTTGAACCTGGGCCTCCTAGCCCAGAAATAGGGATGCTGAAACTGTATCACAAGAGTCCTAATTCTGGGTTTGTACAGTATAGGTATTTAATTGGAGCTGACCATCCTATCTTAACCCGTGCGTCAGATAGTTCACTAGTTAGGTACTTGCTTCCATGCAGACCTAGGCTTTCCCATCAGAACAGAAATGCAGTCATTGGAGTTTGGAACATTTTATGTCCCTGTTTTCACATGTGCATTAATATTTTATTCCTGTGCCCATTTGATATAGGTATTGTGCACTTAGGATAAACATTTCTTCCCAATTAAGTTACTTTTAAACTAAGATGTGTGGATTATTAAGAAAAACATGGTGAGCATTCTCGGTTTTGGCCAAATTTTTTCTTTCATAGGGAATTCCTTTCATAGAATCTTTCCGGCTTGGACATAGACCCTTCCGTCCAACTAGTCTGTGCCAAACATAATCCCAAACTAAACTAGTCCCACCTACCCACTCTTGGCCCATATCCCTCCAAACCTTTCCTGATGTTATGTACTTCCTATAACAGGGCAACCAGAACTGCACACAGTATTTCAGAAGAGGCCGCACCAGTGTCCTGTACAACCTCATAGACATTGATCATTAAAAGAAGGATAATGTTATGCAGAGTACAATGGGGATAACGAAGGATAGAAAGTGAAGTATGGGAGTTCTTTTTAAACTAGAAAATGTAGGTGAGCAATGTTTCCCAGGGGTCTGTGTAAGGGCACCTTCTAATTACAACATAATAAAATGAGCTAGTACGAGTAACTGAGCTAATAATGTTACCACTTCTAAGTATATCTGCATGACAAACTGTGGCATGAATTGTGAAAAACTGCCCTAGGCAAAGAGCCCTCCTATTGATCGATGCCAGCATGTGGTAGGTACCTATATTTCTGAAGGCTTTTCTTCAAGAGTTTGTACTCAATAAGATGCTGCCATGTGTGAATTTATTTTGTCAAATAATTTCTCAACTGCTTTTAACAATCCTACAGAATAATGTAGAATCTGGAGCATAGAAGTGGACGGTTAGCATCTTCGTTCCTTTTCATGATTTTTACTTTTCATGATTTTTTTTCTGCCGTGCCTTCCTATAACACCCACTGGTCTTTCAGCTTTCCAGTCCTCAAGGTGTGACAACTTTTAATCCAGAAGCAATGTTGTAAGGAAAATGTATAATTTTGATAAAAAGTCTGTGGAATTTGCAATCGTTTTTAAGAATGTTTGAAAATTAGTTTTAACAGTTTTCTTCATTTGTGAAGGGATTGTTATGATCCCAGTTGATATTCATACTAGACAAAGCAGATTCCACAATGATCCCTAATTTGATAGATTATATAAAAATAAAGTATTGCAGATACTGAATATGATGGATCATATGTTTAATTTTTGGAGCTGGCTACTAGAGTGGTGGTTAGTCGCTGAAACATATCCATATGTGATGGTAGATTTTTTTTAATCATACAACATAAATTTAGTACACAAAAGCGAAAAAAACTGTAAAGATTATATATTTACAAAGACATTGACACAAACAGCAAAACAAAGTTTCAAAGTTTGTCCGCAACTCTACCCTGTTGCAAATACTCAATTCAAGAGACATTTCATTTATATGACAAATCTTTTTAGTGGTTACTTAACAGACTCCTCACATTTTCTTTTCCATGAACTGTGGAAATAATTTTACAATTTCCATCCAAGTTCCAACTTTCATGATCCTTTCACAGTTCTGACGTCTAAACTTTTTCAGTTCTAATATCTTCAAGATTTCTACCCAAAGTCTCCTGGCTTGATGTCTTCTAAAGCTAAAACACTTTGGCTGCAGGAACTGATCCACTGAACTAAAACTTGATTTGCCTGATTCTTCTGACTGAAACCTGAAACTTTCTGTTCTGAAGTTAATGACCTTAACATGTTTAATTGCTATAAACTTAACAATATAACCATTTTATCTATTAACAACAAAAATTCCTTGTAGACTCTTAACTGGTCATGGGCTTTCTTGAAATTGATGCACTTAGGCCACTGTTCAAATGACTTTCTGACTCGTTTTTACATAAAATACCTTCATAGATTGACTTAATCATCTGTGCCTAATTTTAAATCAAAATTCCAAAATATAACACACGTAATACCCCTTTCAGAGCATCAATGGTAGTTCATCATAGAATCCCTACAGTATAGAAGCAGGCCATTTGGCCCATCGAGTCCACACCACCCCTCCGAAGAGGATACCACTCAGACCCACCCCTTACCCTACCCTAGACACTATGGGCAATTTAGCATAGCCAACCTGCCTAACCTGCACATCTTTGGATTCAAGTTACCTTGAATAATAAGAAATACCAGTCCACGTGATCATGACCTGGATGCAGTGATACCAGGGGAGAATTTAAGAAAGAAGGCATTAGTTTAATAGATACGAAGAGAAGCTGGAGGGTGATGGCATTCAGCACACATATGTACCATGAAGAGAAAGCAGATAGTGACACAAGGGAAAGCAGAGATTTCTGCTAAGGAGAAGAAGAAGTCTTATCTAAGAAAGAGTTCACTTATGTCTGTTTGGCAGAAAAAGAATCAGGAATTCTTGAAAGTACTGTGTAAACCGGCTGAAAAATGGTCTAAAACCTTGGAGATACTGGAAAAAAGCTGGGTGTTTTTCCCAGAAATAAAATGTGAACTAGCAGGTTATTGCTTGGTCAGTTGGAAAGAATTCTGGAAGGTGACAACATTAGGACGTCATGATCTGATGTACAGAGGGTTCATAGAAGAATGGTTTACTTATGATAAATAATTATACCCGTGAAACTTGAAGATGAAAGCTGTTGTCAGATAGACTCCTAATATATGCTGTAAAATAAAGAACAACATACTGTGGAGTTGTGTAGTTATGTAATGAAAAATTTTTGCAAAGAGTGATGTGAATACTAGTTCATCTGTAAGACACATTTTGTTGCATCAGCTATTTAAAGTGGAATTTACATTTTTATTTGAAATATCTGTAAAATCATGCTTAAGTTATGTTGTTTGGATTTATGTTAAAATAAAAGTTGAAAAAGTCTTTTTTTGGTAATTATTCCTTTGGGATTCACTCGGTAAATTTGGTTATTTTTGTCTACATTTTCTCCATGGCTTCATAACACAGGATTGCTATGACTTCTTTAGGAATTACATTAATTTGGAGACGGCTGCACATATCCCAGAAGAATAATCATAATGGTATTGAAACAAATTATGTCTTATTATTTGAACACTTTCTTTGTTATAAAAGTGCTGCAGATAGGAGAGCAAAGACAATTACGCTGTATGAGAGAATTGGAAGTGCAAAAAGTCTCGCGGTGAAACCTCCGACCAGAGTTAACAACCCTATCGTTGCTGGATCAAAGGGACAGTCAGATGGCCTGATCTTCAGCCTCCAGCACTACAGTTCTGTGACTGGGTAGGCCTTGCACCCATATATTCTTTACTTAAAGGTGAAGAAATTAAGTGTAGCCTTCATCGAGTCATACCCTGCCTGCCTTCCCATTTTCATTGTAAATGGGCACAAGCCTGCAATGAAAATAACTGCCCTCAAACTAAATGAAAGTCTTGGAGAAGCCAAAAAATTGATAAAAGGTAAAGGATAGGAGTGCATACGTACTATGTTTTGATTATTCAGTGTAAATATTACCTGTTTTGGTGTTCTTGATATTATCTCATGTTTGAAGATATACACAGTTCTACTGGATTTGTGATTGGTCTTGTTGTTTTTGACCAGATAATGAATATGTCTTGTGTATGAATTGGATTATGGTGAGGGAGAGAAGTACTTCTTCAACTTCATTCTCTGACCTATCTTGGTCCAGTGACAAGACAACTCTAGATGGGTGGAGATAAATCTGGATGCAGTGTGTGACCAGAATATTTCCTGTGTCTTGTTGAGCTCAATGCATTCTACATCACGATGTTATCTTGCCTTCAAGACTGTTTAACCTTAGTTAGGTCTCATTTACCCAGTCTGTGGGAATCAGACTTCATATGCCATTGCTGATATTTTCTGGTTCTTGATAGCTACATGAATGGTGTGACCAGAGTGTTTTATTTTACAGTTCAGATTGAGCTACATTGTTGGTGCAATGAGGAGGGAAGTTCACTTTAATCTGGAATGTATCTGCTCATTGAGTGCTTGCTGCTGATGGTGATTGTAAGGAAAAGGAAAATGTACCAATTTGTAGGATGGACATTGTTTATCTTTATCTGTGTAAACGTTTGCTGCTAAAATCAAGAGTCTCTGAGGAATTAGGATGGAATTAAACGCTGTGTGAATGGAAAAATGCTCAGAATGGAATTTAAAATGGTAAAGGATACTTATTGCAATTTCACTGCGTTTTGTTTTCAGAACCCTTGATCTTCTGACTTTTTCAAGGACATTTTGTATTTGTACAATGCATATTTGTTTATCACCTTGCAGAATGCATTTTGCATTTTGGTAGATAAACACAAGACGCACTAACATTTTAGAGTTCAATAGATCTCCTGTGGCACTGCCAGTTCGACAATATGATGTTTTGTAGTTTGCAGAATACCATGTATGATAAATCAAATTACATTTTTTCATGTATTCTAAGAATGTGAGTCATATTTTTGAGTTCAGATGATGTCTTTGGTTTCGTGGAAACCGTGAGACAGTTGCTTTGCTTTTATTAATGATATGGTAATTTTTTCTTTTTTTTTAAATCCAGTGCATAGAGACAGAGAGATGACTGGAGAGATATTACTAAGAATTCCAAGGATAGTAGAAAATCTAGAGGTAAAAGAAAGACATGAAAACAAAGCAACATTGTTAAGGGAGAGCGCATACTTAGAAAACCAGTGAGAGTAGAAGCTCACATGTCCTCTGAACCAGAAAGCCGACATCCTAGAGTGTTCAAGGAAGTGAGTACAAGAATTGTGGATTAATTGTTTGCAACTGTCTAGAATTCTCTAGATTCTCAAAGGATCCCAGTAGATTGGAAAGCTGTAACAATAGCACCTCTACTCAAGAAAGGAATGAGACAGAAAGCAGCAAGCGACAGGCAAACAACATCTGTCATTGGGAAAGTGTTGGAATCCATTATGAAGGAAGTTGTAACAGAATGTTAGAAAATCAAAATATAATCAAAATACAGGCAGAATCAACATGGTTTTAGAAGGGGTAATCAATTTATTGTAGTATTTCAAAGCTGTAACTAGGTAAAAGGGAACAGAGCGTAGTGTATTTGGATTTCCAAAATACATTTGACAAGGTGCCAATTAAAACTTTAACAGGAGGTCTTGCAGCACATGGTAACATCCTTAGCTCAAGGCCAGAAGTTCAAGTTCAAGGATAGCAACAGAAGGTGTATTATAACATGACCAACAGATTTATCATCATCCTGGGATGTTCATGACAGGTGGTAAAGAATAGGAGCATTTCCAGGCCAGCCACAACTATGTGGTAGCTGCAGCGTGACAACCTCCCCATTTTAAAAGGCTTCTCGCCATGAGCAAGCATCATCCGCATTCTGACGGACTTCCATATAAAAGGCTATAACACGAGGTGAGAGCTCATGACGTTGGATGTAATAAATTAGAATGGACAAAAGATCACCTAACAGGAAAAAGAGCCAGGATAAATGGATCAAGTTTCTAGATTGCTAAATACAATTAGTGGAATGCCTCAGGGATCAGTGCTGAGGTCTCAAGCATTTACAGTCTGTATTAATGACTTTGATGAAGGGGCAGACTGCATTTTCACCAAATTTGCTGATAAGACCAAGGTAAAAGAGACAGCACATTGTATAAAAGTCCCTGACAGAAGTAGTTTCAGTGTTCAGGGGATTCAATTAAGATACCTCTATCCTGTTAGGAATAAAATGGAGATGTTAAAAATGAGGTGGGGAGCAGTGGGATGGGGAAGTGTGTGGGAGAGTCCTTCAGTGTGGAATTATTGAGAGAAACCCTGTGGACTAGAAGAAACGAGAGAAGTGCATCAAATGTGGCAGTGATAGCGGATCTGAATTGGATTGTTTCATAGGGAATGTGGGGTTACTGACTGTGGACTACTAGATAGATTATGGCATGCATCCACTGAAAGTGAGATGATAGATGTTTTTTGAAAAGAGATGAAATAGAACGATGGGTGTCAATGTTTATCATGGTAGAATAACCAAAAGAGGAAGGAGGTAAAGGAGGGAAAAGAGCTGAGAGGAGAACCAAAAGAAAAACGACATACAGGGAATTCTAAAATAACATTTTAAGCAATTTGATTGATTTTGCTTTTCCAACAAGTAGCTTGTTCTCACTTCACACCGATCCAAGTTTTAAAGAATAAAAATAACATTTTTTAAAATGATGGCTGTGTTTCAGCTTCGGCAGTGTCCTAAACGTTCCTAATGAGAGAAATGTACTTTATGTGTACTCTACATGAGCTTTTCAAAAGTGTGATACCAAAGTATGATGCAGAAAATCTGCATCATATTTATCATAATGCCATGCTAATTGGTACAGAAATGTAGATGCTTATTTCAAAAATATTTAACAACCTTTCATCTCTTCAGTATACTCTTGTTCACATGCGCCACACAGGTCACACACTTCAAATTGGAAAATGTCAGCAAAGGATTAACTTGTCTGATTTAGATGAACCATTAACAGGTTGGCATTTGCAGCACAGAAAATGGAACAGTAGAGTTGCTGCTTAAGTGTGCGTGGTGTGTATGTACAGCAAAACCTAACAGTCAAGATTATTATGTGGGCCTCAGTAGAAAATAATTTTGGAGGAAGGAGATTATGATTTTTAAAAAAAGACAGTATGCTTGGATAACACACTTACTTTAAAGTATTATCTTTGGATATTACAGCAGATTATATGGGTTAACATTACTCATCTTTCCCCTAGCACCCCCGGAGACATTTTATTAAAAGCTAGAAGTATAGGCTCTCCCTTGTAACAGGAATAAGTTACCATGGTCTTAATGCAAGAAATTAAACAGGTGGAAACTCTTTCTTCTGTGTGGTATATGTGTTATTTATATTTGTAGCCGTATTACAAAATATCATTGTCAACCAAATGACTATTTTATGAATACAAAATTACTTCCAAAATTTAACATTTCTGGTAATGGATGAAGTTAGAACCAGTTCCATTGAAGCTGTGTTCATAGACACATTTCACACCTAATATAGCAGAAATATAGCAAAGAAATATAGCAAGATTATGACACAGAAAGAGGTTAATAGGGCCATTGTGCTAGCCAAGAAAGAGTGGTCCAGTGTAATCTCATTTTCTAGCTGTTCATCCTTACCCTTTTAAACTTGTCACTTTGAGTGTATATGCAAGTTTTTTTTTAAATAACCGTTTCTTCTTCAACCACTTTTTTTAGACACTTAGTAAAATCCAACTACCCCCATCCCCGCCTGGCCACCTGTCCACAGAGTGTGCACCCGTGCAGGAGATCCCTTCCTGCAGGAGACTGGAGCCCTGTAGGCTTTGGATAACGTGAGGGTGTCCATCAAGGTCACCACAGTCACAGGGCATAGCAGTCAGCAAGCTGCCTGCACTTTAGCTGTAGCTGTCAATGTTGTACCTTGGCGTTGTGGTATGAAAATAAGAATTAAGAAGTTCTAAATGCACAAAGGTGGCGCAGGTATCTCATCACATGAAATGCACTCAGATGTTTTTCTAATTCCATTTTAAACATGTTTGTTGCATTTTTATTTTATTGCTGGTCTTTGAAATAGTTGTCAGCATTGCAGATTGTTGCCGTTGTCTGCATTCAAAGGCATATTGGACCTCATTTCTAACCATTTGTGAATGACGTGAACCTATGGGTAAATTGTTTATATTGCTACAATATCCAGTGCATCTCTTGAACATTGTGCCTTGTTCAAGCTTATTACCTCAAGTAAAGTCTGTGAAGTCGGGGACTTGAAATGCATCAGGTAACCCAGCAGGTGTGATCGCCTGGTTATCATCCCTCTGGCTGATGTCTGCTCAGCATCTGCAACTGAGTCATCCTAAACCACATCTAATCTAACTCCATGCTTATGAATTTTGTAAATATAGCTTTGGGTCTTCCTATCCCAATCTGATCAGATATGTTTAGATACTATCATTTAATTAGATTCAGTTTTTTTTTCCCTTTGCAACCTTTCCAGAAACTTGAGATCCTGAGCAGTGTGTGGAGACCAAAACCGGACAATATATTCCATGTGAGAATGTATTAGGCTGAAATAGAGCGCAGCTATTGTAATACCAACAAAAGGCAGGCTTTTCTGTAGACTTGAGGACCCCGTGTTTGTACCAGTTGGAGTTCTGAGCCTACAGTAGCCGGACATAAAAGGTGGCCTCCAATTTGACTGCTTCTGAACACGTTGTCCAATGAAAGATTGTGGACAGGCGCCAGTGGCTTGACTGCAAGAGTTAGGCATTGCTGAGCTGGGTCTGATGGTGCGAAAACACTACAAAATGGAAGTGCCAATGGATATGTAGAAGTTATTAAATATTTTAGGTGGGGGTTGTAGCAGGCCCCTCAGTTAGATCGTTGGGGTCATGCGGGCTGCCTTTCCTGCCCACGGTACTCTTTATGAGGGTCGAAGGCTATGACTCTAATAGTCTCACAGCTTGCAGCATGGAGGCCATCTCCACTGAGCTAACAACTGCTCCACACAGCAGCTGGAAAAATCATGTCCGAGTAGAGCCTTAATTATTTGAACTGCCTGCCCACCTCTATACAGTAGGCAAATAGCCTGCTTCCCCGACCACCTCTGGGAAACTTCTTCAGTGGCAGGAATGCTCAGGCAGTTGAACCCAGTGACATCAAATATGTTTCTGTATTTCTGAGAGATAATAACCAGGTGTAGCTGGTTGTTTTGACCAAGAATTGCAATAAAGTAGAAAATTATAATGACAAGTAGAAATGCAAATTCCCAATTATCAAGCTTCAGTTAAACAGGGAATAATATTAATGACCAGTGTACACATTCCCAGTATGAACAGCAGAAAACATCATGCAGCACTCACACCTCTTGCATGTGTTTGGATTTAATAAGAAGCAAAATAGAAAGGTCAGATTTACATAGATGATTCGAGTAACATTTATTGTTGTAGCATTTATTCTCAAAGCCATCTAACAAAGGTCATGCTAATAAGTCATCTCTGCAAACAGATGCCATCGAGTGACCTTGTTATTGATTGTTGACTATCAGGAAAAGTAAATGAACTTTATCCTTTAAAGCAGCTGAAAGGCATATGTTATTGCTTTGGTTTGCATCTGCACAGGAGTAGGCCATTCAGTCCCATGAACATCTTCCTTCATTTAATTAGGTAATAGCTGATCTACATCTCCATTCCATTTACCCAGTTTTAGTCCATTTCCCTTATATGCTTTCATAAAAAAATACTCTCAGCCTCAGCCACGAAGACATCGATTGACCTAGGATGTGCCGGTCTTTTGGGAGAGCGATTCCTTGGTTTCCATTACTCTTTGTGTGAAAAACTGCTGCTTGGTTTCACTCCTAAATGACCCAGCTTTAATTCTAAAATTGTCTCCCTCTGGATCCGCTCAATAGAGGAAATAGTTTTTCTGCATCTACACTATCAAATCCTGTTACCATTTTAAAAACCTTGATTATACTAATCTTCTTGACTCAAGGGAATACCAGCCACGTTACTGCAATCTGTCCTCATGACTTAATCTTCTAAGCCATGGTATCATTTGGTGACAAAAATCAATGATGTAAAAAAGCTATGCTATAACCTTCTGAAGTAAAACAAATTTATTTCGAAGTACAATATGCAAAGCTGAACACAGTCCTCCAGATTTGCCCCTTCATAACATTGCTTTAATGTAAGTGATCAAAACCCAAAAGTAAACTACTTTTTTAACTGAGATAGTAGGAACTGCAGATGCTGGAGAATCTGAGATAACAAGGTGTAGAGCTGGATGAACACAGCAGGCCAAGCAGCATCAGAGGAGCAGGAAGGCTGACATTTCGGGCCTAGACCCTTCTTCAGAAATAGCGAAGGGGAAGGGGGTTCTGAAATAAATAGGGAGAGAGGGGAAGGCAGATAGAAGATGGATAGAGGAGAAGATAGGTGGAGAGGAGACAGACAGGTCAAAGAGGCGGGGATGGAGCCAGTAAAGGTGAGTGTAGGTGGGGAGGTAGGCAGGAGATAGGTCAGTCCAGGGAGGACGGACAGGTCAAGGGGGCGGGATGAGGTTAGTAGGTAGGAGATGGGGGTGGGGCTTGAGGTGAGAGGATGGGATAGGTGAGAGGAAGGACAGGTTAGGGAGGCGGGGACGAGCTGGGCTGGTTTTGGAATGCGGTAGGGGGAGGGGAGATTTTGAAGCTTGTGAAGTCCACGTTGATACCATTGGGCTGCAGGGTTCCCAAGTGGAATATGAGTTGCTGTTCCTGCAACCTTCGGGTGGCATCTTTGTGGCATTGCAGGAGGCCCAGGATGGACATGTCGTCTGAGGAATGGGAGGGGGAGTTGAAATGGTTTGCGACTGGGAGGTGCAGTTGTTTAGTGCGAACCGAGTGTAAGTGTTCTGCAAAGTGGTCCCCAAGCCTCCGCTTGGTTTCCCCGATGTAGAGGAGGCCACAACGGGAACAGCGGGTGCAGTCTACCACCTAGAAACAGATATCCATTTCAAGCCCACCAACTCCCACAGCTACCTAGAATACACCTCCTCCCACCCACCTTCCTGCAAAAATGCCATCCCCTATTCCCAATTCCTTCGCCTGCGCCACATCTGATCCCAGGATGAGGCATTCCACTCCCGTACACCTCAGATGTCCTCGTTTCTCAAGGACCGCAACTTGCCCCCCTCGGTAGTCGAGGATGCCCTCGACCGTGTCTCCCGCATTTCTCGCAACTCATCCCTCACACCCCCTCCCCGCAATAACAACCAAAACAGAATCCCCCTTGTCCTCACGTACCACCCCACCAACCTCCAGATCTAACGCATCATCCTCCGACACTTCCACCATCTGCAATCCAACCCCACCACCAAAGACATTTTTCCCTCCCCACCCTTATCTGCTTTCCGGAGGGACCACTCCCTCCGCGACTCCCTTGTCTGCTCCACACTCCCCTCCAGCCCCACCACACCCGGCACTTTTCCCTGCAACCACAGGAAGTGCTACACCTGCCCCTACACCTCCCCCTTCACCCCCATCCCAGGCCCCAAAAAGACTTTCCACATAAAGCAGATGCTCACCTGCACATCTGCTAATGTGGTATACTGCATCCGCTGTTCCCGATGTGGCCTCCTCTACATTGGGGGGAAACCAAGCGGAGGGTTGGGGACTGCTTTGCAGAACACCTACACTTGGTTGGCACTAAACAACTGCACCTCCCAGTCGCAAACCATTTCAACTCCCCCTCCCATTCCTCAGACGACATGTCCATCCTGGGCCTCCTGCAGTGCCACAAAGATGCCACCCGAAGGTTGCAGGAACAGCAACTCATATTCCGCTTGGGAACCCTGCAGCCCAATAGTATCAAAGTGGACTTCACAAGCTTCAAAATCTCCCTTTCCCCTACCGCATCCCAACACCAGCCCAGCTCGTCCCCACCTCCCTAACCTGTCCTTCCTCACACCTATCCCCTTCTCCCACCTCAAGCCCCACCCCCATCTCCTATCTACTAACCTCATCCCGCTCCCTTGACCTGTCCGTCCTCCCTGGACTGACCTATCTCCTGCCTACCTCCCCACCTACACTCACCTTTACTGGCTCCATCCCCGCCTCTTTGACCTGTCTGCCTCCTCTCCACCTATCCTCTCCTCTATCCATCTTCTTTCCGCCTTCCCCTCTCTCTCTATTTATTTCAGAACCCCCTTCCCCTTCCCCATTTCTGAAGAAGGGTCTAGGCCCGAAATGTCAGCCTTCCTGCTTCTCTGATGCTGCTTGGCCTGCTGTGTTCATCCATCTCTACGTTTTTAACTGTTCACTATTGATAATTTTTGATCACAAATCATATATCAGTCTTGATTGTCAGTTTCTTTTTATTTTAACCTCAGTGAATAAATCTGTTTTCATCAGATGATCTGATTGATTTGTCTTCTTGATTTAACTATGACGTCCTTTTAACTGAAGAAATTGATTTCTTCCTTTCAGAAGATATGTATGCAACTTGTTAGCATCCAATCTCGTATATTCATCATATCCCTTCTGATACTGAACCCCGTTTTAGATTGGATCGTTGTCGATCATCTGCAATGTTGAGCATTGACAGTAATGAAAATAAAAGTTTCAGCCTCTATCGCTTCTATAAGACATTGCCCAGTGGTTTTGGTTCTCCCAATATTTAATAGAAGGAATTGACTTGATGTCATTGAGAGAGTAAATAAAAATGACAGGAAGAAAAAGGAATGAAGTGGAAATGTAGAATATTTTCAAATCCATGAAAAGAATTAACTATATGAAGAAGAATTCAACTGCTAATTTCTTGAGTTCTGGGCCAAAGAGCTTACTTGGTTTTGCATTAACAATTATTGGCTTGTTAGAAAGATACTTTTCTAAGCACCATTTCTAACTTGTATGTGAAAATTTTGATTTGAGTTTTAATGTGTGAATCCAACAAGTCATTAATAATGTTGGAGCAGTTGAAGATGAACTCCTGAGGAACAATTCATGGCGAATTACAATTCAAAGGCTCTCATTTTCACATCACAAGTTCTTAGGAAACTTTGATATTCATGGAATCACAGAATTGTTACAGTGCAGAAGGAAAACATTTGGTCCATTGTGCCTTCTTTGGGCCTCCGAATGAGCAATTCATTTAGCACCATTCTGCCGCTTTCTCCCTGTAAGCCTGCACATTCATTCCTTTTAGATAACAGTCTGGTTCTCTTTTGAATGCTGTATGATTTTGAGGTGAGGAACCACATATCCTGAAGATAGACAGTTGACTATTTGTAAATCATTTCAAAGCAGTTACTAGGCAGCATTAGCTTAGGTATGGTACGTGAACTAAGTAGATGGGAAAAGTATACAACCTGTGACAGATAAGAGAGGTTCACTAATACCAGAAGGTAGATGGACAGGTTGACGTAGAGTGTGAATCTCAGTACCTTGCGATGGCAGCATTCGGCTTTAGCTGAAATGTGAGGGAACTCTACCATGGCCTTCCTCCATTTTCCCTGGTCCATCTTCCATCTGTAGGAGGCAACTGTTCGATGAGCACTGCCGCCTGATGTGATCTGTTCCCCATCTCTGAATACTCATTAATATACTTTGTTTATATTTCAATAGAATCAGCCTCTACCACTCTCAGGCAGTGTATTCCGGCCCTTTTTTCACTGCATGAAACGAATTTTCTTCATGTCACTTTTGCTTTTTTCTCACCAATTGCTTTAAATCTCCGTCTTCTTGTTCTCATTCCCTTCACAAGTGGGATTGACTTTTCCTATCTACTCTGTCCAAATGTCTATATTAGTAATGACAAGAACCATTTAAGACACTATTATTTTGACAGCATGTTCTGGACCAGTGTGTTAAACTCTCTTCCTTCTATCTTTCTCTAGGTGTGAAAATTGTCTAGCAACTCAATCAGTTATGATTCAGCATCATTTTCACCTCATTGGGTATATTGGGATCAAGTAACTTTTGCAATCAGTGTAACAAGTGAATTTGATTCAGTTTGAGAACTGCTTCATCATGAGTTAATGCATAAACTTTGTGATTCAGTGTGTTAGTGGCTCATAATCCACTTGGTAACAAATTGGCAGAAACTTGGGCCATAATTTTAGCCCCAAAATTGGGTGATTTTATGGCCAAAGAAATGAAAATTACGTTAAAAATCCAAGCTGAGCCCTAACATAATTCAGCCAACCATCTTCCAGTTTTAATAGAGGTGAAATAAGAGGTGAGTGTCCAATCATCCTCAGGAGGAGAATCACTTTACTGTTTACATTGCCACCACTCAATATTTCCACTCTTTGCTCAGTTACCCAGAGCCAGGATGGTATCATCTACAAGACTCCGGCATTGAGGGCGTGCTGCTGACACAGTAATAGAAGCTAAAGTGTCAGTCTTTAGACACAAGCTAGCTACTAGAGGTAGCCACGCAGAAATAGAAACAGTGGGCTTCAAGATCTGAACAAAGCCCTGGACCAAATTAGTATTGGACTCCTCCGCTCCCTTGACATTGAAGTTTTCAAGCAGGGTTCTAAATATATCCAGTTTATAGGTGGATT
Source organism: Ginglymostoma cirratum (assembly GCA_024137785.1). NCBI lineage: Eukaryota > Metazoa > Chordata > Chondrichthyes > Orectolobiformes > Ginglymostomatidae > Ginglymostoma > Ginglymostoma cirratum. Next base: position 9,284,899 of record JAHRHZ010000095.1, on the reverse strand, counting down.
GTTGAATATCTTCATTTTCAACATTTCAGCTTCAAGGGATCACCAGCAGTCCTTCCTATTCTGACTACCATTATTTCTGCCATAGAGATTAGAGCACACACCTGCATGTGTTTCTCCTCCAACAGTTAGTTCTCGATACTTCAGGTTGCACTCCACCATCTTCTGCAAGAGAGATAGAAGTGCATCATGGAGTGCAATGAATTCTGAATAGATGATATGCCTGTCACAGTTGGCCAAATGGTAGTATGTGCATGGTGTGGAACTAAGGGTTGCAAAAGTATTAAGTATGTGAGCGTAAAAGGAAAAGTATGAATAAGAGGTTCTGATTGATGGAGGTTGCTGGTTAGCGAGTGTTTAGCATCGTCAATTTGTTAAGCATGTGATCCAGTTGGGTAGGATATGATATTTGAAGGTGCATTCACTGACCATGGCCATTCATGTGAGATTGTTAAACTTCCTCCAATATTGCATTTCTGTTTTTAGAGAAAAGCTGCTGACATTGTCCTCCACTGTTATGAGTTGCTACTACCTTCTGAGTATGTATCTGGAGGACCTTCAGTCCCACTGAGAGGACTAGACATCTCTCTTTGACCTCTTACATGGAAGGATCAGTTGTTGGGTTGGGGGTGGGGGGCGGTGATGGTGGTAGAGAGACCAACGGCTGCCTTCGGAAATCACGAGAATGAACAGTCAGGCCAAGGGCTTTGAGTGCTGCCTGCATTCCACCCTGTAGTCCACACCCTTTTTCAGGAGCTAGCCAGTTTATAGCCTTTTCTTTACAGTGATCCTCCTGTTTATTTTTCTCACTGTGACCCCATTTTGAGGTTTTAAAACCCTCAATGAGAGCTGAGAAAGTGGTGGAAGTCGAGGATGGTGGTGGGGATGGGGAAAGTGGATGGAGAAAAGTAGGAGCAAAAGACTTGAGAGAGCAAGGGAGGGGCAGAGCCATGTGTTAGCCATTGCTGCCTTGGGGTTCAGAACCCTAAAATTTCAGCTCACAGCCCACTTGGTTCCTGAGCCCTACTTAAGGAAGCCCTGCATTAGAGTCACCAGGTTCTTTTAAGGGCTTGCAAGTTGTACCGTATCCTGACAGATAGGTATATTTCACAAAACATATTCTTTTCAATATTAAAAAAATAAGGATCTGAGGACAACCATGGAGAAATAATGTTGAAAGATATTTTTGGGAGTTTATAGCCAGTTTTGAAAACAAAACGAAATTAACTGGTTGGACCATAAGCCATTACTATGACATTTCTCATCTATTTGTAAAGATGAAATTTACTTAAAGCAGAGTAAGTATGTTTACCAATTGATCCTAATTACACCAAAGAAGGTTTTAGTCAACCTGTTGCCTCACCTCATTTACTACATTCTGATGTTATTATGATGTCATTTGCTATAGCCGAAATCCATTATAGCAAGCAGTGAAAAGAAACAGATGGGGAATAAGGATCTGCAGGATGCAACATGTTAAGTGTTGTATTTAGCAGTCAATGAATTATTAGAATCTTTGAAAAGTGGGTTTTACTTTCGTAAGAGTTCAAAATTTCAAATGGTTATTGGCAGATGAATCTAAGTTAAGCACTGACGGATTGAAGGAGGCAGCTTTGATGGAGAAACGTGGGACCATGTTTTCCTTTTCCAATAAAGATCATTAAAAGAACTGTGCAGCTTCAAAAGCTCCAACTTTGTTGGAGAAATAAAGTCAAAAATAAATAATTGAGGACATGAGGAGGGAGATATTGTGTGAGGAGACCAACCAGAATATGGATAGATCGTAATACATGTTAATAGAAGTCAGTATCTAACAGAATTTTGACAAAACCAGTACTGAAGATGCTGGAGATCTGAAACAAAAAGAGTAAGTTTTGGAGAAACTCAGCAGGTCTGGCAGAATCTGTGAGAGGAAAAACGGAGTTAATTTTTTGAGTCCAGTGACCCTTCATCAGATTATGTTAACTCTGTGTGAGAATTTTGTTAGGGTAAGGGTTACGTCAAAGATTTCACATCATGAAATTGATTTTATTCAAAACCCTAGGAGAATGTGAGCAGCCAGGTGAAATATTCTGGAAGGTTTTCCGTGCCACATGTACGGAGAACCCCTTTTATTCAATTGTGTTGCCATGTAATCTGTTTGTTCTGTTCCAACAGCTGAACATGTCATGTCTGTCTCCATTCTGAATGAGATTTTTTACCAGTTATGACCACCGAACAATGTAATTGCAACCATGATACAAGATACTCTTTACGGTTTTACTTTTGTTTCTTGTGGCTGATTTGGTCAGCAACATGTGATGCGTGAATCTTGTTGGTGTGCAAGCATATTGTGTGAATCAGATCTTGCTCTTTTGATTGCCCAAGCTGTGAGTTACCAAAGGGAAATCATCCAGGCTGGCCGTGGTTCCACACAGGGAGGGAGGTCTTTTTAATTGTGCTGCCAAGCATAACCGCTTTTATTCAGCTCAACTCAGGTCGGAAGTACATAGTCGCTTTGACCTATTCAACAACAATAGAGCTTGACTGCAATTGTATACTATTACAACTGGAACAATATCAGTGGTAGAAAGAAAATAATTAAATGTAATGGAACTTCTTATCAAACTATTTCAAAGAAAACCTATGATTTTTTTTCAGACGTGTTATTGAACGTGGAATTAAATGCATTGCAAAGATCTGACTGAGCATTGTCAAGAGGATAAAGAATTACCAGTGAAGGCGACCAATGGTCTAGATATTACACCCGACTGTGCATTAATGCGCTATACTTAGACCCTCATGTCTGTTCAAGTTTTCCAACTGTGAACTAATGTTAGTGTCTCATTTAATCGACATCTTCCATTGCCATGAATATAAATATTTAAGTTAATGCTTGGCAATTTACCCCCAATCTACTGAAAGCCATATCAAAGAGGTGGTTATTAGCAATGTTTTACAAAGCCACTCACTGTAATAAAATAAATAATTTCAGGTGTATGTTAGGCTTTTCCACCTAGATGGATCACTCTTATTATCTCATTATCTCTCCTCATTTTTGCCTTGTTTCACACAGGAGCTCTGGTAGAAAGTGCTTTGGGGTGAAAAAGGCGTCACCCTTTGTTGAAGCTGATATCACAGCCCTTTGGTCAAGATGGAAGATCTTGCAATTACAGATCCCTGCTGACATGTCTTTACTCATATTTTGACATCGAATGCAATCTGAAAATATAGACGTACTTCAAGTTCCCGCAGGCATGAAGGAAATATTATCTGCATTTTAAGAAAATGGGGGTAAAATTCAACTCCTGCAGTAGCGCAAAATAGGCATTTGCAGAATGCAATACTGAATTTTATTTTTCAGAAAGTAGTAAAATAGTAGAAAATAGTGTGCATATGATGGTGTTATTTCCCACTTGGTTAAAAGTTTTCCTTTAAACTGTGGATGAATATAATGTTGTACTGAGTGTTCTAAACCAGAAAAGCTCTGATTTTTCTGCATTGGTCCATGCTGATTTAATTGACCTTTGCATCTTTGAACTGTGGAGGTGAAAATGTTAAAAGCCTAGGATCCTGGGCCTGCTCCCCATCGTTATCCTTTCATTACTTCAAGAAACTGTACATGTTTCAATGAGGACAAGACTAGGTTAAGAATGCTCCAAATGATTGTCTAGTTTGATTGTTCCATGTAGAAAGTGGACAAGTCCAAACCAGAGTTCATACCTTCAGGAAAGGAAAGGAGGAAATGGCAGCAAATCTACTCCGGCAACATTCTACACCATAATGAAATGAATAAGCCGTTAATTTGCTTTTTCTTTGATATTTGAGGTTCATCATCTCAGAACATCTCTGCAGCAGTTCCTCAAGATAATGATAAGCCATCTTCAGTTGCTTCATCAATGACCTTTTCTCTTTCTTAAGACCAGGAATGGGAATGTTTGTCAATGATTGCATAATGCTCATTGTCATTTGCAACTCCTTAGTTACTGATGCAGCTCCTTTCAAAATGCAGCAAGATCTGGACAATATCCAGGCTTGGGCTGACAGTGGCAAGTAATACGTGGCTGCAAGAGCAGGTCAGAGGCTAAGAATCTTACAGCAAATAATGCACCTCCTGAGTCATTCTGCTATCTACAAGTCAGGATTGTGATAGAATAGAATCTCAGAATCCCTACAGTGCGGAAAGAGGCCATTTAGTTCATTAAGTCTGCACTGACCATCCAACAAGACCAAGCACCCCCGCCCCCCATACCCGTAACCCATTTACCATGACTAACCCACCTAGTCTGCACATCCACGGACACTATGGCGACGGTTTAACACGGTCAGCTAACTTAACGTGCTCCTCTTTGGACTGTGGGAAGAAACTGAAGTACCTGACAGAAACCCATACAAGGAATGAGAAAATACAGACCCAACACAGTGAGTGTCACCCAATCGATGCTGGGTCCCGGGCACTGTGAGACGGCAGTGCTAACCACTGAACCACCATGCCGCCCCACATATCTGAATGCGTGTAGTTTCAACCACACTCAAGATGCATGATATCATCCAGGACAAGACAGCTCACTTGATTGGTACCCTAGACACAGTGGCGCAGTGTATTACCTACAAGATGCTCTGCAGTAACTCACTCAGATTCCTTTAACAGCATCTTAACAAACCCATGACCTCTATCACCAAGAAGGATAAGTGCAGCAGGTAAATGAAAACTCCACCATCTGCAAGCTCCCTACCAAATGTCACACAGTCCTAACTTGCAAATATATTGCCATTCTTTCGCTATTGCGAATCAAAATTCTGGAACAATGTAATACACTGTTAGTAGCCCCTGCACTGTAAGGACACCAGCGATTCAAGAGGGCAGCCCACCACCACCTTCTCCAGGGCAGTTAGGGACAGGCAATAAAGGGACAGGGACAGGCAGCATGGTGGCTCAGTGGTTAGCACTGCTGCACCAGTGTCAGGGACCCGGGTTCGATTCCACCCTCAGGCGACTGTCTGTGTGGAATTTGCACATTCTCCCCGTATCTGCGTGAGTTTTGTCCCACATTCCGAAGATCTGCTGGTTAGTGGATCGGCTATGCTAAATTATCTGTAGTGTTCAGGGATGTGCAGGCTAGGTCAGTTAGCCGTGGAAACTGGGCCGAGTCCCAGAGTGGGGAGCAGGGCGAGCACGGGCCGGGGCCGTGTTCTGGAGCAGGGAGCAGGGCGAGCATGGGCTGGGGCTGTGTCCCGGAGCGGCGAGCAGGGGCCGGGGCTGGGGTCGAGTCCCGGAGCAGGGAGCAGGGAGAGCAGGGGCCGGGACCGGGTCCGAGTCCCGGAGTGGGGAGCAGGGCGGGCACGGGCCGGGGCCGGGGCCCGGAGCGGGGAGCAGGGGCCGAGGCTGGGGCCGAGTCCCGGGGCGGGGAGCAGGGCGAGCAGGGGCCGGGGCCGGGGCTGAGTCCCGGGGCGGGGAGCAGGGCGAGCAGGGGTCGGGGCCGAGTCCCGTGGCGGGGAACAGGGCGAGCATGGGCTGGGGCCGTGTCCCGGAGCAGGGCGAGTTTGGGCCGGGGCCGAGTCCTGGAGTGGGGAGCAGGGCGAGCACGGGCCAGGACCAAGGCCATGTCCCAGAGCGGAGAGCAGGGCGAGCACGGGCCGGGGCCATGTCCCGGAGCGGGGAGCAGGGCGAGCACGGGCCGGGGCCGTGTCCCGGAGCGGGGAGCAGCGCGGGCACAGGCCGTGGCCAGGGCCGGGGCCGTGTCCTGGAGCGGGGAGCAGGGCGAGCACGGGCCGGGGCCGTGTCCCGGAGCTGGGAGTAGGCTGCTCGAGCTGAGCCCTTGAGCAGGAGCAGAGCGAACGCAGACCAGATCATGGAGCAGCAGCAGAGTGAGTCCTGGACAGCGGCCTGCTCATGGAGGTAGTGTTGCCTCGTGTTCTGAAGCTGCAGGGCACAGACTTGTGTTGGTAAAGGAATAGAACTTTTAAAATTTAAGTACTTTATAGTCATTTTTATTATCAACCTGGACTTTTAAAACTCTATTCCCATGCTTACCTATATTTTCTCTACCCTGTAACAACACTTAAAGTTTTCTGTACCTAAGGTGGCGCTGAGAGGTGACATTGCAAACTTTTCATTGCACGCGGCAGTAAAGGCTTTTCCATTCCATTCCAAATGCAGGTAACAGAGATAGGCTGGGGGGTGGGGTAGTGTTGGTGGTGAGTCTGGGTGGGAAGCTCTTTGGATGATCAGTGTGGACTGATGCCCTAAATGGCCTGCTTCCACACTGTAGGGATTCTACACTTCTTGATATAAAGGGTAGGTCGACCCCCCTCTGATAAGGACTCGTCAAAACGAATTAGGTTATCAAAACCATCATATTTAAATGTAATTGGTTCTTAGTTTTTAAGTGCCTGGTTTAATTTAATTGGCTGATTTTCAAACTGGTTGCCTTAATAACAAAACAAGCTACTGCCTGGATTGTTAACCATACAGCATTTTGATACAGTGGTTCAATTTCAGGAGTTTTCTGTGCACCTGCACATTTTATTTTAATCTCCAAGCCGAGAAAAACACATCATCTTTTAAAGGGACAACACATTCTTCCCCTCCTATCATTGAATTCTAACATACTGCCTTCCAATCCACGAATACTGTATCCAACTTCACAACATTCTAAATTCTGGTCTAGTCAGCGATGCCCACATCCTATGAACAAATAAGAAAACCCAATCCAACCAGAGCTCTAACAACAAGCTGTTCTCAGTGAGTGATTCAGATAGATATCAAACATTACATCACAAGGATAACATTTCCAGAAATGTAGCAGTCTTTTCAGTATTGTGCTGCAGATTTACTTTAGATTCTAAGATCAAATGCGAACCTGTAAAGTTTTGATCCAGAAAACAAATTTCAACCAACAGGCAAGGTGACACAGTTTATAAAATGAAATGTCCTGCAGAAACTTCACTGGGCCATACATAGAGTAAGTCACTAGCTGAAAGAAATCTACAGAAAAAAAAGCAATTATTAACAATAAAGCATTGTGACATCAACTTGAGGTTTTAGACTACCTAATGAACAAGTAATAATCATCAAAACCCAACAGTGAGGAAATTGTGTGCACTAAAAAAAGTCTTAAAAACAAACTGACAAATTGCACTAAGTAAAATATTCCAATGTAAAATGAACAAATCCTCCAGTTGACGGATAAAATCATTCACAGTCACATAAATTATTCATTGAGTCCAGGACATACACATGATACGTTAACGTATTAACAAGAGAGTTTTAAATGATGTGGTCAGTGATACAGTTCCATGTTGTACCTTTGATTTTGCTTTATGAATGATTGTTTCGGAAGCCCCTTGAGAAACTGGAACTCATTTAGAATTTTGACTTTCCCTTAAATTCTGGCATTGTTCCAAACTTGCAATTTCCTAGACAGACAAAGGTATCGGGTTCATAGAAATACCATCAATCCTCAGTCATTGTCCAAATCACGAATGCAATAGCAATAACTTGCATTAAAACACCTTTAAAAAGTAAGATGCCCTATGTTGGGCTACAGAGGAAGTATTATCAAATGAAAATAAGGCAGAGCCACTTAAGGAAATCATAGAACAGGTGCTCAAAAGGTTGGTCAAAAGGAAATATTTTACAGCATGCCGTGAAGAAGGAGAGAAGTGGCGAAGTTTATGGAGAGAACTACAGAATTTAGAGTCTAGGCAGCTAACCATCCTTACCTGACCATTTATCAGTATTCTTTCATCATCATTGTCTCTAACACCTAGAACTTGCTCTTCCAACGGCCCTGTAAGAGCAGTTCTACCATGGAGACCGCAGACATTCAAGAAGAAGGCATTACTAGGAATGGACAATGAATCGCTTTGCCAGTGACTACAGTTCTGCAGTTTTTGACTTGATTTTGCTGTGATTCGTTATTTTGACAGAAAACAGCATCTGTATTTGAAGTTAAATCTTTTCTTATTCTGCTGCATCGTCTTTCTGTTGTGTTGTTCCCCCTTTTTTATTTAAAAAAGCCTAATTACATGTGCATGATCTTGGCATAATCTCCACCTGAAACTCCATTGGGTTAACTTTTTCTCCTGAGTTCTATTATTTTTAGTTATTACCATTTTAAAAATATTGCTTTACTTCTTTGGATGCAGTTATTTGTCTCTTGAGCCATTTTTGTTTTAGTAAACAGAACTGATACATTGCCAGCAGATTCTGGAATGCAACTTAAACTAACAACTTCTCACTCTAAATTGTGACTAACAAATCAAACCAAGCCTATCTTTCCAACAGTTTGCATCTGTTTTTGTTCCTTTTTGAGGATTGAAGCTGTACCTCAATCATAGATCCCATATTTAAAATCCAATAGAATTAGAATGTCTAATTACAAGAATTTTTATATCAATTTTATTCTAAATTTTGGACAACTTTTTCTCTATATTCTTTATTGTGTTCATTTTGCAAAATTCAAATGTTGGGAGCAAAACCACTTTAAACTATATGATGCAGCACTAGTTGTATATTGTTATATTGCAGCTGCACCATTGAAATTATATGGCCTTACAAGTTCTGCAACAGTTAACAAAATCTGACCGATATAGCACTTTCAGTGTAGTAAATAGACTCCTTTCTTTCACAGTGCTTCTTGCATTTACTTTTACCCTTACGTCACAATCTCTTCCTTAACTTGTCTTTTCCTATCTTGTAAGGTCCTCCAACCAAACAAACCTCAGGGATCTGCATTCATCCATTCTGCTGTCTCTTTGTGCATCCCTGGTTTCCCATGTCTCACCGTTAGCGGCTGTGCTTTCTCCTGCTTAGGCTTTAAGCTCAGGAGTTTCCTCCATAAACTTTTCCGTCTTGACCTCCCTCTCGTCTTTTAAGATGTTCATGAAACTACCTCTTAAGTAAGGTTTTTTAACATAAGTCCAAATGTTTGTTTATCTAGTTTGGTGCAAAATTTTGTCTGATAATGCTCCTGTATAACATTGAAATGTTCTGTTATTTTAAAAATACCATATAAATGCAAGTTTTGGTAGTAGATCATTTTAATTTCAGCGTTTTGGTGGTTTTCATAACATAGACCTTGTATTCTATATTCTCCAATGTTTTCTTTTGTTCCGATGCTTTGGCAAAATATCATAGAACTTCCAATATATTAAATAGGGACTTTTTTTCAAACAAACGAGCCACGTATTTCATTCTTTGGCTTCACAGGATTTTGGGGCAACTATATGTAGAGCTAATATAGAATGAACCTTCTGTACACGTTCATACAGAAGGATTATAAAGAGCGTTTATAACCTCTCAAATACTCCAGCAATACTAGAGAAACCAATAGCAGACTTATTTAAAATTAGGCTGGATTCTGTTTTTTTAGGCTATATGTTATTTTCAGGGAGTTTCAAAGCACGTATCTAGTTGTGGTTCGCAGTGATTCTTGCGTAGCTCAGCCAAAGAGCAACGTTATCTACCAACCAGAGTTGGTAGCTCTGGAAGATGAGGTGGGTGAGAGCCATTCAGTGGAGATGTAGCATGCAGCAGTGACGCTGGTCATCCATTAGCATCAGTGAGGTTTGTTTGCAGTGGCAGAGTTAGAGGGAGTCTGCAGTAACAGGGAGAACAGACTCTGGCTATTTCCTGTTCCTCACCCCAAGAATTATGGATCTGACCTCTTTAACATCCCTTGTGCAATCATGCAGTAGGGGAGGTGAAATTCCCTCTGTCACTGGGACCCTCCAGAATACAAACTGCATCTAAAGCCCAGCTGCAGTTTAGATGCTTCAAGCCAGGAACAACCTGGTACTTTATCCTCTTTGGAAACAGAAATGTCCCGGAATGGGAAGGTGGCACCTCATTTTCAGATTGGAACTTGGACATCCAGGTGGATGGAGTGGTCGAGAGGAGAGCCAACCTTTACCCAGCGGATCACCAGCTACAGCCTAGGTAATACACACGGTTGGTCTGCACACAGCTCAGCCCAGCTCAGACAAAATGCATAGCAGGGCAGGAACGGTTCAGTGATGTTCTGTGCTCCACAAAGGTAAGTGTCACCACCTTCTCCCTGTTACTGCAGACTCCCTCTAACTTTGCCACAGCAAACAACTAATGCTCATGAAAGACCAACATCACTGTTGCATGCTGCACCTCCACTGAATGGCTGTTATCCACCTCATCTTTCACAGCTACCAACTCTGCTATCTGCTAACCAGTAGCCCTTTGGCTAAGCTATACAATCCACAGAGGTTAGCAGCCCCCCGATGAGTGCGGAAGGAGTGAGTGCTTACAAGTGAAGTTAAGAGCCATGTGTAGATGGATGAGATGTCTGTGTATGCACAACCTGACAGGATAAAGGCATCCCTGAACTCCAGAGTGAAGTGCTGAAGAGCTGAAGTTGATTCTGAAATGCTCTGAGACCAACTCATGATAATGTGGTGAGGTTTATGATTTGCTGATGCTGAATTGTGTTGATGAAATGTGGATGATCACACAGTCCATGGAGCATTCAAGCCTATGTTGATGAAGGGAAAGACAGTGAGCTGTTCTGAGTGAGTGAGTATAAAGTGCAAAGAGCAAGAAGGGTTAGTAGTTTAGTCAGATGGTTGAATGTGAGCCAGTGAGGCAGGATGCTTCATGCAGTAGTGAGAGTGGGAGACCATGAAGTTAAAATGAAGGGTTGAGGAAGCAAATAGTGAGCTGCATCGTCCAGGGAACCACTCCAACTCTCAAGACAGGACTTGTCGCCATCTAGTTTCTCCGGAGAGGAAACATTTGAAGCTGCATATAAGTTGAGGTGTTCATGAGATGCATATACATGGGGAAAAAAAATTGCCACCTGCGAGATTCTGATCCTGCCATCGAAACCTTCATGGGAAAATCAGACAGTTTTTCTTGATGCTGAAACCCAAATATTTTCCCACATTTCTTGCTATTGCCCATGTCACTCAAGGTATGGAAAATTCAACCCACATTGTTTCTTAAAGTATTCTCTGTGTCGATGGACGTGACCGCTGTATGTAATTTAACTTGCTCCTAAACTGAGTTCACGAAAATGCTCACTATCGCAATCTCCGTGTGCTCATCACAAGTTTTATCTTTATGGCCCTTCAGCCCAGTGTAGCATTCCTAGTCCATTTATTTTACTAATACATCAACTGAAATTAACACCATAGCATATCAAGTAACAACAAATAATCGACATTGACAAAGAACCAACATCATCGTGGTATACCAAATTATAACACAGTTCAGCACTTCACTAATGCAGTGTGGAATGTACCTTACGCTGAAGTGCTGCTGCGCAGGTCACCTTAATAGTCCAAGCTGCATATCTATTGGGGTGATAGTGTTTTGAATATAGTTGCTAACCTGTCACTGATGGTGATGTACTAATGGTTCACATTGTGCTGTTTATACTGATGAGGAAAGAAAGATGAAAGCATTAGCATTTTAGAATGGTAATTTTACTGTAAATTATAGACAGGTGGCAAAATGTTAGAACACTCACTCTATATTTCACATTTTCAAAAGCTAAGAGACCTGACATCGACTGACAGTTTAACATGTGGGTTGTCTGCAATTCCCCTTTTTTTTGTAATCTGGCAATTTAATTGAGTTATAATGAATAATGTCAAGTTGGACAGCATGCAGTGATATAATTGCAGTCTACAGTTTCTTCTGAGAAATCAAGGCATCACCATATGTATATAGGAGCATGTTCAAATGAGTCATGTTGTGCCAATCTTTATATTTTTGGCACGTTCGTAATCTGAGGGTCACCCAGTAAAACATGCCACGTTGTATACCAACCCAAGTGGATCAAGCTTCTGTCAATTTGAGAATGAAGGGTGGGTCTAATAAACTTTGGGCTACGAGGATTTTGTTAGCTGCATGTTTTAGACTGAGCTTAAACAGTAGCTTTCAGAACATATTGGCTGAATTTTCCCAAATTTTGGCTAAATGTCAGTTTTGTAGAGTTTCATGTAGGTTTTCCATCCATGAGCGCTGGTGACTTTTCTTAACAATTCCCCACTACTCACCTCAGTAATCATGTATCCTGTCTCCATTGTGTCACTCTCTCACAATCTTGTGTTTGTGTTCAGCATAGGTGTTTGCCAGTGCAGGGACCTTTTGCTGTTCACACTGCAGGTGCTGTACTTAAATCTCCACTGTGCATTATTTCAAATACTTTCAGCCAGGAACTGCCCTTAATATGTCACTGTACAATACCAAACAGTGTGGTTCAGACAGGCAGGGTGGTATCCTGCCTCATAGAGGCGGTCCTGGTGGATGAGATGGTGGAAGGAGGGCTGTCCTCTATCCTCAGGATCGCTGGAGGAGACCACAGCACCAGACACTGCCAGCCTAGTCCAAAGTAGCACCCAGGTCACTGCGGTGTCCAGGGTCCAGAGGAATGCACAGCAATTCTGCTGGAAGTTTAATGAACCTCTGTGCTCCACAAGGGTAAGTGCTACGACCTTCTCTCTGTTACCTCAAACCCAGTACAGCTCTGCAACTGCACCCGTCTCCCCTGGTGCATGGTCTCCCACTCTCACTATTGCATGCAGCACCTTCCCTCACTGGCTCACCATCTGACTAAACTACTAACCCTTTATACCTTTTGCACTTACTACTCACTCACTCGGAACAGCTCACTATCTTTGCTGATTATGGATGGTCCAGTCCCCCAACTGAGCATAGTCCCCTCTACCGGACTAAGGACTGCTCCCCTTAGACTTAAAGCTTGGCTATTTAGTTGAAGTTGCAGTGTGTTTGCTGCAGATGCTGCTGCCACATTCTGTATGTGTGACATTGATGTAACATGGTCCATAGACCAATATGTCCGGCATCTTGACTGTTCAGTGCTGGCAAGCATGTGACAAGCTGCCAGGCTTTCCATCTGTGCTAAAAGGGATTCCAAACTGCATTAGTGAAGTGCTGAAGTGCTGGTTCTTTGTCAATGTCGATTTCCAAGGACTGAATGCGCAGGCAGTTGCTACTTCTGTATTGTTTCCTGAGGTATTGGGGAAGGCTAGCGAATGTGGAAGTCTATAGAAGACACTGACAAGCTGCAGCCACCAAACTGCTGCTCTGTCTTTCAAGTTATGAGTTGTTGCCATCAAGATACCCAGCAGTACCTGGGAGAATAATAAACTGCATATAAATGCAGCGAGGTCAGGTAATGATGATTTGTTAATGTGTGTAAATAGGACCTTTACTGGCTACTAGTGTGATTCTCATCGAACTGTTGAAAGCTTAAGAGGAAACATTTAACACTTTTTCCTTGCACCCAGAATTTCATCTTTTCATTGTCTCTGTATTCTCACATTTTTTGGCCTTTGACCAGGTCATTCAGGTGATTGAAAAATTCTACCCATAGTTTCTCCATTACTGGGCCCCCTAGAAACACACGATGATGCAGAGTGCCAGAGGCATGTTATTTTAATTTTGGTGCATTCAAAACTACCTTCAACATTTGAGCTAGATTTGCAACTTGACCATACTGCAAACAGCTTAGATGGAATTTAAAATAGAAGCAAAATACTGATTCTGGAAATTTGAGGTAAAGATAAAAAGTGCTGAAGTTCAATTCCAAAGAATGGTGAAATCTGACTCAAACTTTAATGCTGATTCACTTTCCATGGACACAGCTAGACCTTCTGACTATTTCTAACACTTTGTTTTTCTTCTGGATGGGATAAAAATTGGACATCAGCATCCCCTCCATAATTGCTGTTAATCTACTCATGGCTTTAATTGAGCAACAATAATAACTTGTATTGATATGACGCCTTCAACATTGTCAAATATCCTAAAGTAATTCATAAGAGCATTATAAAACAAAATATGATCCCAAGACACATAAAAAGATAATAGGTCATATGCCCAAAAGCCTGGTCAAAGAGGTAGGTTTCAAGGAGTGTCTTAAAATTGTAAAGTTGGTATAGACACATAGAAGGGTTGGGGAGGGAATTCTAGAACTTTGGGCATAGGCAGCTGAAGGCACTGCCACCACTGGTAAAGCATTTAAAATCAGGATGCTCAAGAGCCCAAAATTAGGTGAGTATGGACATCTTGGACAATTGGGGCTGGAGAACATTACAGAGATAGGAAGATGTGAGGCCGTGGTGGAGTTTGAAAATGAGGGATTTTTTTCTTTCAACAGAGGTGTCAATAGTGATGGGAAAGACTGAATTTAGTCCGTATTATCATAAGACCAAGGAGCAAATGAAGGCCATTCAGCCCATAAAGTCCATTCTGCCATTCAATGAAATGATAGCTGATCTGATAATCCTCAGATCCACTTTCTTGCATTTTCCCCATAACCCTTGGTTCTCTTACTGATTAAACAGCTGTCTTTCTCGGCCCTGAATATACTTAATGGCGTAACCTTGATAATACTGTTTGGCAATGAATTCCCCAGAGTCACTACGCTTTTAGAGAAAAAAGAGTTGTCTTTATTTCTCTCTTAAATGGGTGAGTCACTCCGAGATTATATCCTCTAGTACTAAAAGGTCCCACAAGGGGAAGCATCTCCACATTTGACCTGTCAAGCCCCCCCAAAAGTTTTATCTGTTTTAATAAGGAATGCTTTCACCCTTCTAAACTTCAGTGAGTGGAAGCCCAACCTACTCAGCTTCTTCTCATAAGAAGATAACACGGTGTAGAGCTGGAGGAGCACAGCAGGCCAGGCAGCATCAGAGGAGCAGGAAAGTTGACGTTTCGGATTGGGACCCTTCTTCAGAAAGAAGAAGGGCCCCAACCCGAAACATCAACTTTCCTGCATCTCTGATGCTGCCTGACCCTCTGTGCTCCTCCAGCTCCAGACTGTGTTATCTCTGACTCCAGCATCAGCAGTTCTTACAATCTCCGCGTAAGAAAATCCCTCCATAACCTGGATCAACTTTGTGAACCTTCTCTGGACTGCCTCCAATGCCAAGATATCTTACCTTAGATAAAGAGACCAGAATTGTTCACAATATTCCAAGTGAGTTATGCTCACTGCCTTGCATAGTTGTAGCAAGGTGCCCCTATTTTTACACAGCATTCCTTTTGAAATAAGGGGAAACATTCCATTTGCCTTCCCTATTACCTATTGAACACAGGTACTAGTTTTTTTTATAATTCACACATTAGAACCCCCCACATCCCTATATGCTGCAGCTTTTTGAAGTCTTTCCCCATTTGTATAATGTTCAGCGTTTTGATTCTTCTTGCCAAAGTGAAAAAAAACACACTTTCCCATTTTATATTTCATCTATCAAGTTTCTGCTCATGCAGTTAACATGTCTATATATCTCTGTGGATGGCTTGTGTCCGCATTATTACTTGCCTTCCTACCTGTTTTTGTATCTTTTGCAAACTTGATGACAGTACATTTATTTCCATCATCTACATCAGGAGTGGCACAGTGGCTCAGTGGTTAGCACTGATGCCTCACAGCGTCAGAAACCCGGGTTCGATTCTACCCCCGGGCAACTGTCTGTGTAGAGTTTGCACATTCTCCCTGTGTTCTGCGTGGGTTTCCTCCAGGTGCTCCAGTTTCCTCCCACAGTCTAAAGATGTGCAGGCTAGTTGGAATGGGCATGCTAAATTGCCCATCGTGTTCAGGGATGTGTAGATTAGGTGGGTTATAGGGTTATAGGGGGATGGGTCTGGGTGGGATGCCCTGAGGGTTGGTGTGGACTTGTTGGGCTGAAGGGCCTGTTTCCACACTTTAGGGATTTTATGAAAGAAAATGATCATTAGTATGTGTTGTAATTAGCATGCTTGTAACTGCAGTGCCCGAGCACTGATCCCTGTGGCACTCCACTAGTTACAGGTTGCCACCCTGAAAATGCTCCCTTTATCCCAACCCTCTGTGTTCTATTAGTTGTCCTTATCGAATGCTTTTTGGAAATCCAAAATTTTACATTGATTCAGAGATAGTAGGAACTTCCGATGCTGGAGAATCTGAGATAACAAGGTGTAGAGCTGGATGAACACAGCAGGCCAAGCAGCATCAGAGGAGCAGGAAAGCTGACGTTTCGTGTCTGGACCCTTCTTCAGAAAAGGAGGGAGGAGGGTAACTTCTTCAAGGTAGGCATCCTTAGAAGACGCTTCACAGTGCAGTTCCTACTATCTCTGAATCGATACTGCGAAGCGTCTTCTAAGGATACCTACCTTGAAGAAGTTACCCTGCTCCCTCCTTTTCTGAAGAAGGGTTCAGACCCGAAACGTCAGCTTTCCTGCTCCTCTGATGCTGCATGGCCAGCTCTACACCTTGTTATCTCAAAATTTTACATCTACTGGTTCTGCTTTATCTACACTATTTGTAACGTCCTTAAAGAAGTGTAATAAATTTATCAGGCATGACTACCCCTTAATGAAGCCATGCAGGCCCAATTCCGTTATATTATAGGTTTCTAAATGCTCTGCTGTTACGTCCTTTATCATAGACGCTAACATTTTCCCAACAATAGTTGTTAAGTTAACTGGCATATCTCCCTCCCTTTCTGAATAAAGGTGTTACATTGGCAATCTTCCAATCCTCTTGAGATTTTCCAGGATCTAAGGATCCTTGGAAAATGATTGTGTCTTTCTGACCTCATGTCACTTTTGTATGAACTTTCTATCAGTCCAGAAGGCCATGGGTACAAAGCACACATGCACCTGTTCTGAGGTAAAGGTCCCCATTATGAGTTCCTCAAGAAAATTGGATTTCCTGTGCACACTGTTTCTTTGTGTTGGTACAGGTTTTGGAAGCCCAAATGTAAAAATGAAATCACCTCTTGTAATCACAAGCATGCTAATGAGTTAACAATATTCTGAAAGGTAAGTGTAAAATGTTTGACACTTTCAAATTGGATTCTATATTGTAATGTAGTTTTGTTTTTAACACAGTGATTCATCATAGCAATCTGTCCTGTGACAGAAAGTTGATCTTTACATTGAACACTCATCATGGAATTATTGTCATGCATCGCATACTAATTTCCATTCAAGAAAGATCCATAGCATATTAAAATTGTTTCAAAAAGTGACCTGTTAGCCTCTGCTGCCCTACTTTGTGCAGTGATTTAAATTGACTGAATATTTTGTCTTTTAAATAAAAAAAAGACTTTTGAATGTTGAAGCATTCTTTGCCACAGTCCGCTTCACTAATTGAAGGCTTTGAAATAGAAAGGGACATAATTTTGTTCTGTCAAATTCAGGCAATATAGCTAGCAGCTTTTGTTCTGACAATTATAGCCAGTAAGAATGCTTGGCTGCTTTCAAAAAACAGGTAATATCTTCAGCTTAGCAGATGGCCTACTGAACCAAAAACAATTAAAACATTTAAAAGGTTATAATAATTAAATATGTTTTGACGCAATTTCTTGTTTACATTCATTCCTCATAGGCACTATTCTTTCTTGCAGTAGAATATATTTCTTTTCCTTTCCTATATCAATGTTTGAAATCAGGGCTAATTAGATTGTGAGAAGTTTATATTTTTTTCTAGTGATGTAAAATTAATTACTGTTGCATGGCTCTTGAGGATTGTACATAGTGCGTACTTGGAGGATAGCTGTGAAGGACACATAGGGAGATTGGAAGTGGTATGAGTGATCTGAGGGACATGGATAATGTCTGATGTAGCATGACAGTGGGTGGTGAGTGAGGGATAAGGGTTAAAGGCCTTTTTTTGGGTGCTGAGCTATCATGTTGAAGAATCAGGGTAGGCCTTCTCACCCACCTAAGTCCAAGCTGAAATTTCTTTCAAACTCCACCCTGCCTTATGAGCTCAGCCTCCATATAAAAGACAAAAAAACCTAAGAAAAATCCACATTTGGAGGGTGCATGTCAGAAGGTTCGAAAGTGCACAGGTCAGGTTTTCCCAAGCCCACAGGCAAACCCAGCCCAAGGACTAAATTTTTAAATCCAGACCTTGACAGACTGAGAGCCAATATAGGTTAGAGAGCACTGAGGTAGCAGCTAATAATACTTGGTGTGAGTTGGGAGAAGCAATAGAGTTTTTCAAGAAAATTAGATGGTAACTCTGTGCAGAGTTGAGGCCTTTTTATGATCTAAATCTTGCAACTGCCTTGGCCTTGGGAAAAGAGAAAGTTGTCAGTCAATTTAAATCACAGCACAAAATAGGATAACAGTGGCAAACAGAGCACTGCATTGTTTCCACACTGGCGTTTAATTTTTAAAAATGTGAAATAATCAAGTTTTAATGCATTGCACACTTCCTTTCTACTAAATATTCTACTTGTGGACTATAGTGTGGAGGTCTTTAGAAATGGAACCAGGACCTGAATCCAGGATTCCCAACACCAGCCATTTTTAGTAACGGGTCAGAGCACATGTACGGCTGGCCCAACGCTGCTGATGCTTTTACAGATGTGTGCATTTCCCAAGTTCTACAATTCTGATGGAGGAGGGCAGGCTTTATTAGGTAACAGGAACCAATCTGACAGTGAGGTGGAGTGAACCATAGTTTGGAGGTGGAACCCCATGAAAGCCAAGTCCAAAAGATGATCCTGACAATGCATGTTTTAGTGATATAGGGTTGGGTGAGTTATGTTTAATTTTACTGCAGTGATTTATCATTGTGCTTGGTTTTAAGTGGTAAACGATCACAAGGTTAAGTCATTGCCTGGTTGATACTACTGAAAACAGACCAACTGATGAAAGAAGGAAACACACTGTAAAATGGAAAGTCTTCAGATACATAAAAGTACATTATCCACTGGATAAAGTTATATTCTGCATTGTAGACTATTGAAGTCTAGATTTCATTGCATAAATCTCCCCTTTTACTTTTATTTCACCTAAAGGTTCAGCTCAGCTATCTGTTTGTCTGGTTTCAAAGTTTTTGATAAAGATTTGATCTATTGGCTCTTCAAAGGCTCTGATGGATTCTGCTCAGCAACATTTGCTGATACAAGTATGATATGGAGGAAAGATTGCTTATTTTGACCAGATCTTGGAGCTTTTAACAGAGTACTTTGTTCAAAAAGAGGATTGAAGTAATTTTACAGACTTATGAGCCTTTGAAAGACTTATAAATATTATTATGATGCTTCTGTTTCCAGTAGGTGCTTGGTGCAAGGGTTAATGGCGTTAAGAAGGAGAGGAAAGAGTGGGGTAAAGGGATGCCATTATGGGAGTAGATAGTAGAATTAGGGATGCACACCCTCTGCTCCAGAACTAGGTTAATGCTTCAGCAAGGAAAACCGGGCCTTCTGGTTGCCTCAGCACCACACCTCAACTTTAGCAGGAGCTGTTGGGTAGGAAGAAGGAAATCTCCCAATGCCTGAATCCAGTCTCAAAGATGATAATCCAACCCCTTTCCCTAAGGTTTTGTTTTCAAATTTCATATTGTTACAGGTTTCACTTTTATTTTGAGGATATCAGATATTCAGTTAATAGAGGCTAATCGCTGAGACTGACATTAAATAGATGGCATATCACTGATACACTCACTGATGCTCCCTATAGCCCACAACTGAGTAAAATAAAAAATATACCTTGAAAAACCAGTGTTTTAATTCATTAGACATGATATCTAGTATGAAGTACAGTAAGTGGAAGTATATTCAAGCAAAAGCCTGTCTTCACTGAATGGTTGAAATTATGAGTGTGTGTGACTGGTGCCCCTATGTGTGTCAAGAACTCATTCATTTCCAGTCTGGCAGCCAATTCAATTAAGCATCGTCTAACTAGGTGGGCAACCTTACAAATGAGAGCTGTTGAGTATTACAACAGCTTATTCAATTAAAACTACTACCTGTGGATTATAAGGAAATGAAGAATGATAAATAAAATTTGTATAAAAGGCATGACCAACTACTGCTTGGAATAAGTTAATGCTATCTCATTTGTAATGTTTTCTTTACATAGTTCAGATAAGCTTCTTACTGGAATTTCTTTGTTATATCTCTTAAAACATAAGCACCATCTTGAGTCAGTCAATATTAGGACAGTACAGTATAATGAGAACTCAAGTGGGATATGTTATGTAATACTGGAAATGTAAATTGTGTCTATGGCCCCAGGTATACCTTTTTATGCAATTGATTGCACATGTTTTATGTTGAAGAAATCTTCCATTTATTAAAGCTCTTCCATGGTTTCAGCACATCCCAAAGTACTTAGCAGCAATGAATTACTGTTGAAGTGCAGTCACTGCTGTTATGTAGGCAGACACTATAAGAAAAATGCCTATTTAATGTTATAGTTCTGAGATATATGTTTCTAGTGCACTGAGAGAAATCCCTTGTTCGTCCTGTACTTGCATGCCTACCTGAATAGGAAGAATGATCTCGACTTAATGTCTCAGTCATGTGATGGTACAGCACTGTAATGAATTATGTGTTGCAAATTTTAGAATGGCTCTTTAACTCAACAACCCTCTGACTCAAATGTGATACTGTTGCCAATGAGCTAAACCAACACTTGCAAGTGACTGTTGAAACAAAATGACGACCAATAATTTTTCAAGCCTAACTTGAATACTGTACTTGGTTCCTTGAGTTGTTTGATTGCTGACTGTTTTAAAGTCTACCTAACAATTCTCAATGGGCGATTTTATTATCTGTCTGCTACTTGTTAATTGGTAAGTTCCAAATTTGTTTCATTATCAATTGCTGCTTTTTGATGAATGATATTTAAGCTGACAATTTCAAGTTTTGTATGTGTGAAGCCTGAATTATGAAGATTGTGTTCTAAGGAGGTTTATATATGGAAGGGTATGATTGAGTGTTGCCATTATTAAGACAGTTATCAGGAAAGACAGATCATACATTGGCTGTTTTCTCTAAAAAGAAGTGAGAAAATTGAATTCTTTAAAATACCCAAGGAAGTTTGATCAAGTTGACGTAGGAAAAATAGGTAAAATTTTCTCTTTTTGGTTCTTGCTAAAACAATAGGCCTATTAGCCAGAAACAGTTACGGAAAATGCTGGAGAAGCTTAGGTCCGACAAGGGAAAATACAGAAATTGCTGGGAAAGCTCAGCAGGTTTAGCAGCATCTGTGGAGAGAAATCAGAGTTAAAATTTCGGGTCCAGTGACCCTTCCTCAGAACTCTGGCAGGAAGTGCGTTCTGAAAAACCGTCATACTGGATTCAGAATATTAACTCTGTTCTTTCTGCACAGATGCTGCTGAATCTGCTGAGTTTATCCAGCATCCCCTCCTTGTTATAGATTTCCAGCATCTGCTCCGGTACCTGCAGTATTTTGCATTTATTGCTTTTATTGGACCATTATTTGAGGCAAACACATTGAAGTCTCCAATAAACTTTGTAGCCTCCTCCTTCCAGGTTACACAGTAAAGAGTGGGCAAGTTAGGTGCTAGATCTGTCAAAGGAATGATTTCTAATTAAAGAAACCATGGCGTGGGTTAGAAAGGCTCAACTGGCCATGGGTTTTTGTGGTTGTGTTAAACATAGAATTGCTTTCGGATTATCACCTGAAGGTGCTGCTGTGGGATCTGCAACAAGCTGATCTTTCCCAAGCTTGGTGGAGCTGACGTTGAGAGATAGGGAGCAACCTCTCGAACAAAAGAGGTATTCATGGAAAGGTCAAGGAAGTCAGCAGCAGAAATGTGGTTCCTTCAACCTGGAGACAGTGTAACAAGGAAAGCCAGGACTTCAGGAGTGCAGGAAATAGATGGCTTTCAGGTCCTAGTTCCAGATTCTGCCTTTCCTAGCATTCTCTTGTATAACACTTTTCTGAACAACAAACCTTACATCTTCATTCTGCCATGTTCTTCAAGTGCCTTATTCCTCAATTTAATCAGCAAAAATGCTCACTTACCCTAATACTTTGGCCTCTCATACCTTGGCTTGCAGTCAACCTCCGAAGGCCTCATCCTTGCTTTCTATCTATACAAGCTATTTGTAATACTCTCCATCCTCTCCTTGTGGAAGAAGGGAGTACACAAAAGTGGGAGTTCCGGGAGATATCCGCAGATGTCAGAAATAACCTGCAAGAAGGCTTGAAAGTCCTTCAGCAGCGGTGCTCACACGTGTTGTGAGAGCTGATCCTATGGACCTAATGTTGGGGGCAAGGATGGAGGTCGCACCTCCTTGGAGCCGAATCTATGTGTCAATCCCTTCTGGTCTATGGAGCATAATGTGACATGTGGCCTACTAGTGACCCCAGTCCTGCAGCAATGTGGTTGACTCTTAATTAAAGAACCTTCTGAAATGGCCTAGTGAATCACTCAATTAAGAAGAAGTCAATAAAAATAAGTCTGAATGAACTACCTGGCGTCAACCCAGACAGGAGAAATGAGAAAAGTGCTTCCTGGCAAGTCAACTCTGCAAAGTCCTCCTTACTGACATCTGGATATTTGTGCTAAAATTGGGGAAGCTGTCCCACAGACTGGTCGAGCAACCAAATCATACTTTACACAGCCAAGGTCTCCACTCTTCCATCATCATTCCTATGGATGTCCGGCCCTACCAGCAGGACAGACCCACCAAAGATGATGGCACAATAATGCACAATTGGTAGGGAGTAACCTATTGACTCAGCACACCTTGAAGACTCATAGCATCAAGTTAGATATTGGTGAGGCAATTTCTTGCTGATTAACACATACTGCTCTCCCTCAACCGATAGGTCAGTATTCCTCCAAGTTGACCACTTAGAAGAAACATTGAAGATATCAAAGGCACAGAATATATTCTGGGTGAGAGACTTAATTGACCATCACTGTAAATAGCTTGGTAGCAATAACTGATCGAGATCGTTGAGTCCTGAATCTATCGGACTGGACCTATGGGAGATGGGGAGAGAAAGTACACCAGGGATAGAATTGTAACCTCATTCTCATCAATCTACCTGTCAGAAATGCACTTGTCCATGACTATATTGGTAGAAGTGAGCAGTGTAGAATGCACAATTTTAAAAAACAGGGATGTGCTGACCCTTAATTGCCATTGAGGAAGTGGTGATGAATTGCCTTTTTGAACCACTGCAGTTCATGTGATGTAGGAACACCCATCTGCAAATCAGGAAGGGAGCTCCAGGTTTCTGACCCAGCAACACAAATAGCGACAATATATTTTGAAGTGAAAATGGTGAGTGGCTTGAGGGAAACTTGAAGATGGTGGTGTTCCCATGCACCTGCTCTCTTTGTCATTCAAAATAACAGTGGTTGTAGGTTTACAAGGTGCTACCTAAGGATCCTTGATGAATTTCTGCAGTGCTTGGTCTAGATAGGTACATACTGCAGTTACTGAGTGTCATGATGACGGGAGTGGATGTTTGTGCTGCTTTGTCCTGAATGGTGTCAAGCTTCTTGAATATTGTTGAAGCATCATTCATCAAGGCAAGTTGGGAAGTAAGAGCAGAAACAGGTCATTCAACACTTTGTCTGTTCCACCATTCAATGAGATCATGGCTGATCTGTGGCCTAACTCCATATACTTGCCTTTAGCCCATATTCCTTAATATCTTCGCTTAACAAAAATATTATTTATCTCAGATTTTAAATTAGCAACTGATCTAGCATCCACTGCTATTTGTGGAAGGTGCCAAACATCTGCCACCCTTTGTGTGCGGCATTGCTTCATAGTATCTCTCCTGAATGGTCTGCCCCTAATTCTCACGCAATGCCCCCTAGTTCTAGGATCCCCAGTCATTGAAAATAGTTTATCTTTATCTACCCTGTCTGAATGTGGCCTTGACTTCACTTTCCTACCTTTCACCTCTAACACTTTTAGAACTAACAACTCTCTAATTCATCCTTGAATATATTTAAAGATGCAGCCTGCACTACCGTCTGAGAGAAGAATCTCCTTCTCATCTCTCTCTTAAATAGGAGACTTCTTAACTTGAAACTTTCCTTAACTTGAACTTCATTTCTAGAATGTCCCACTATCAACATCCTATTTGTACAAAACCTTTCCTCCAAGTACTAGGCACAAGTCAGGAGTGCGATGGAATAGTTTTCATTTGCTAATTACAACTTCAGCAACGCTCATGAAGTGCACCACAGTGCAGGACAAAGTGGCCCACTAATTATCTCTCAATCCATCAACTTCATTATTCATCCTTTCCACCACAAGCCCAACCATGGCAGCAGCTTGTCAATCTACAAGATACATTGCAGAAACTTGCCAAGGCTACCTTGCGAAGCTCTAATTTCTACCATCAATGGAGCTGAGGTGGAGAGGGTCAAGAGCGTCAAGTTCCGAAGAGTGATGATCACCAACAATCTATCCTGGACCACCCACATAGATGCAATGGTCAAGAAGGCATGACAATGTCTCTTCTTCCTTAGGAGGCTAAGGAAATTTGGCAAATCCATAAGGACTCTCACCAACTTTTACAAATGCACCATAGAAACCATTCTGCCTGGATGCGTCATGGCTTGTAATGGAAACTGATCTGCCCAACAGCATAAGAAACTGCGGTAAGTTATGAACACAGCCCAGATTGCCACTCAAGCCATCCTCCCATCCATTGACATCACCTACTCTTCTCGTTGTCACAGAAAGGCAGCCAACATCATCAAAGACCCCTCCCACCCCGGTTATAATCTCTTCAACCTCTTCTGTCAATCAGAAGATACAAAAGCTTGAACGCATGTACAAACAGATTCAAGAGCAGCTTCTTCCCTGCCATTATTAGACTATTGAATGGACCTCTCAAATTTAAAATATAATGTTGGTCTTGGTTTTGTAAACCTCCAATACAGCCATAACTTTGTATGCCTCACTCTGTTCAATCACCCTATCTCATTGTTTCTTGTGATCTCCCTGTACTGCGCACAAAACAAAACTTTTCCTTACACTTGGGTATATGTGACAACAACTCAATAGATCAACTCAAATCAATTACCAAGAAACAAAGGCAACAGGCACAAGTTACCGTGAAATCACCGGCCATTCTGACTTTGAAATATATCACTGTTCCTCCACTGTCAATGGATCAAATTCGTGGAATTCCTTTCCCAGCTGTGATGTTGGTGTATCTGCACCACATGGCCGACAGTGGTTCAAGATAGCTGCTCGTTACCAGCTTCTCGAGGGTAGTTAGTGATGGGGAATAATTGCAGGCTGATCGCGATGTCTTCATTCTATCAGCGAGTAAGAAAGTGCAATCTACTGCTCTTGCTCCTATTGTTTCTGTTGATGTTCTTGCTACTTCTCTTATTCTGCATCAGAGATGTACATTGTGATGATAGTTGGCAGCCAAGGGCTCCAGAGTTGAGAATAAAATGAGCTATTCCCAAGAAGTTGGCAATCACCTGTCAAGCAGTGGCAGGACTTCCTGCTAATCACCTGCTTGTTGTGTTTCTTAACAGCTGGCCAGGCTGGACCTCTTCGCTTGTGCTATTCAATGGTTTATGAGTGGGCCATTTTCAGTGAAGAAGCATCTCTCTCACACACCCCCATCACTGCTCTGTACATTTTGTCCATCCAAGTGAGTAAATGGCTGACAATTCAGGAAATGGGTTTTCTGGTTGGTAGAATGGTTCGTTAAAATAGTCCTTCATTTTGAACGTCTAAATGACTTGCCCAAGAGCTGCATGGGGAGTCACTGCTCAACTCTGAAACTCAAAGAAGGTGATGTTAAATCAAGGTCCTCACTGCATTTCTTTTAGTGTATTTAACTCCTTGTCTACATTCAAAGTGACTTCCATGCTTTTATAAATTCCACCTCTCCACTCCCCAACACTATTTTCACTTTGGCAAACATCAAAACTGGGAGTCGTAAATGTGATAATCACTAAGGTAAAGTAAAGCTGCCATAGTTGTACTAGACTATAGGGCTGCTGTCTCAATAGAGGGAGATGATTAGCTATAGTTTAACCTGAGGGACACCTTACCTCAGGCGAGGGGAGAAGTTGAGAAGGAGGCCCTCATGATACCTCAGCTGGTGAGGGAGTTGCTCTCACGCTAGGTGTTGGCAACATCATAATACACTTAAAGTAATGCAATGAGGGGTTGACTTATTCCCACCTACTTTGTGGTTCAGAGTTGAGTGATGACTCCCCATGCAGCTGTTGGGCAAGTTGTTTAAATACCATCATTTCACATAGCAAACCAGCCTTCCAGCTGCTGACCTGACTGATTCCTAGAACAAATTGAAAAAAGGAAATGATAGAATTTTCTTTATCAAAGAACGTCTAGAATTTGGAACTCACTACCATAAGACATAATTGAGGGGAAGTAGTGTAGATGGATTTGAAATTAATCTTGGGTAAGCACTTAAGCAGGAAAGGAATAGAAAGATCTCCTGATAGGTTTAGATGAAGTATGGTGGGAGCAGGCTCATTTGAACCACAGTAATTAGTCATAGTAATTAGTAGTAACCATAGTAGGGGGCCTAGTGTATTATTGCTGGACTGTTAATCTAGAGACCCAGGTATTGATCTGGGGAGCCAGGTTTGAATCCTGCCACATCAGATGGTGGAATTTGAATTTGGTAAATATCTGGAATTAAGAGTCTAATGATGACCATGAAACCATTGCCAATTATCAGGAAAAGCCCATCTGATTCACTAATGTCCTTTAGGGAAGGAAACTGCCATCGGGGTCTAGGCCCGAAATGTCAAGGTTTCCTGGGCCTATTGTTAGGTTCGTTTTCGGAGACCCCTACGGGCTTGATGCAATAACAAGACACTGACCTGTTTAGAAAAACACAAATCCTTTATTACAAAGCAAGTACAAGCTGTGGAGGATCACTGTACTCAACCCGGCACAGAGTGCAGAGTCTCGTAATCGATTCTCTCCGAGCAGTGGACAGTCCCCGCTTTTTATACCTTATCGAGTGCATAATACATAAAGCAATTTTACATCTCACAATGGCATGTTACATGAAACAATCACAACATCGGACAATGACATGATACACAAACATTTACTGCATCGAAAACATAAAGAGAGCAGGTTACAGTATCAGAGATAATTGTTCGCAAAGTGACTGCTAACGGCAGGAGGTGATTTCAAGTTGCAGAAGTGACAGAATGTAATTTCAAGCTTCCAAAGTGTCTGGCTTGAACAAAGGTCAGTGTCCTGGCCCCTTTAGCAGAAACAGAAGTTACATTCTTTACAGGATTTCAAAAGTCTCACACCTTTACAAAACGTTGCCACCTAATCTTATTTAAGACAGTTTCCACATACCCTTGTGCAGGAACAGAAAGATTTACAAAGTTTATACCTAATTCTATTCAGGCAGGAAGCTTAAGGCAGTGTCTTTTCTACTTATGTGTATGAAGATAAGGATTTACAAAGTTTTACACCTAATTCTAGTTGGGCAGGAAGTTTTAAGGCAGTGCCTGCATACCTCTGTGTAAGCAGATAAAGAGCATTAATTTATACAGAATATAGAAATCAATGGGATGTTATCCCAATAACATCTCACTATGATGCTGCTTGGCCTGCTGTGTTCATCCAGCTCCACACCTTGTTACCTTGGATTCTCCAGCATCTGCAGTTCCTATTATCTCTGGTACAACTGACATCCTTACCTGGTCTGGCCTACATTTGACTCCAGACCTACAGCAATGTGTTTGACTCACAACTGCCCTCTGGGCAACCAGGGATGGACAATAAATGCTGGCCTGGCCTGTGACGTCCTCATTCCGTGAATGAATAAAGACATTGCAAAGATCAGTTGGGCTGAATGGCCTGCTTCTGTGCTGTGAATTCTGTGCAGTGTTCAGGTGAGCAAATCTGAAATACTGGAGGATGATTTCCAAAGCATTTGTGATGCTGTTTTCCATGGACTTAGGATAGATTATGTAGAAAGTAAATTGATTTCGCTCCAGTAGACTGCATGACATACTGCATAATGGAAGGTATTATTGATTATGACCACAATTATTTAGGACTTGACTTTTGAGCAATTGACATGTTGGTACAGTACAAGTGGCAGCTCACAGTGCTGACGGGAGCATTGCATTCTGTGGATGTAATGTATCTAGCATACAACATGTTAGTTAAAAATAACTGCATTGCTTTCAGTACTGGGGTATAATTTTAAGATTTCAGAGTTACATGATAATTTTCTGCTATTTTTCATGTTCATTCTCAAAACATCCTGTATTAAGCTTATTTAAGATAACTTATACCTGGCCTTATAGTCAATACTGACCCAGATTCTGATGCCCGTTATCTTTAACAGTTAGTTTTCTGCAAGAGTGAAATGTGCAAATAAAACTGACAGACAGTCCAGTAGAACTGGTAACATTTGTGCTTAAGAGATAAAAGGTACTGCAGATGCTGGAGAATCCAAGATAACAAGCATGGGGCTGGATGAACACAGCAGGTCAAGCAGCATCATAGGAGCAGGAAAACTTGACGTTTCGGGCCTAAACCCTTCATCAGAAATGGGGGAGGGGAAGAGGGTTCTGAAATAAATAGGGGGAGAGGGGGAGGCGGATAGAGGATAGGTGGAGAGGAGGCAGACAAGTCGAAGAGGCGGGGATGGAGCCAGTAAAGGTGTGTAGGTAGGGGGGTAGGGAGGAGATAGGTCAGTCCAGGGAGGACGGACAGGTCCAGGGGGCGGGATGATGTTAGTAGA
>JAHRHZ010000095.1:9232673-9256316 GCA_024137785.1 Ginglymostoma cirratum | reverse complement strand
GTGTAGGTAGGGGGGTAGGGAGGAGATAGGTCAGTCCAGGGAGGACGGACAGGTCAAGGGGGCGGGATGATTTTAGTAAATAGGAGATGGGGGTGTGGCTTGGGGTGAGAGGAAAAACAGGTTAGGGAGGTGGAGATGAGCTGGGCTGGTTTTGGGATGCGGTTGGGGGAGGGGAGATTTTGAAGCTTGTGAAATCCACATTGATGCCATTGGGCTGCAGGGTTCCCAGGCTGAATATGATTTGCTGTTCCTGCAGCCTTTGGGTGGCATCACTGTGGCATTGTAGGAGGCCAAGGATGGACATATCATCTGAGGAATGGGAGGGGGAGTTGAAATGGTTCGCGACTGGGAGGTGCAGTTGGTTGTTGCGAACTGAGCGCAGGTGTTCTGCAAAGCGGTCCCCAAGCCTCCGCTTGTTTCCCCGATGTAGAGGAAGCCACAACGGGTACAGCGGATGCAGTATACCACATTGGCAGATGTGCAGGTGAACCTCTGCCTGATGTGGAAAGTCTTCTTGGGGCCTGGGAATGGGGTGAGGGAGGAGGTGTGGGGGCAGGTGTAGCACTTCCTGCGGTTACAAGGAAAAGTGCCGGTTGTGGTGGGGCTGGAGGGGAGTGTGGAGCGGACAAGGGAGTCGCGGAGGGAGTGGTCCCTCCGGAAGGCAGATAAGGGTGGGGAGGGAAAGATGTCTTTGGTGGTGGGGTCTGACTGCAGATGGCGGAAGTGTCGGAGGATGATGCGTTGGATCCGGAGGTTGGTGGGGTGGTATGTGAGGATGAGGGGGATTCTTTTTTGGTTATTGTTGCGGGGACGGGGCGTGAGGGATCATTTGTGCTTTATACGGTTTGTGTGACTGCTTATCTGGATTAGGGTAGAGAGTCCGAATGGAATTGAATTGTAATTTTAAACGGACAGGAATAGTCATAGAACTATAGAATCATACAGCGCTGAAGGAGGCCATGATGGTCATTATATCTGTATTGGCTCTTTGAAAGACTATCTAATTTGCCCCATTCCCCTGCTCTTTCTCCCAAAGGCTGTGAAAATTTTCCTTTTGAAGAATATTTTCAAACCACTTTTGGAAATCACCACTGAATCTGCTGCCTTCACTTTTTGAAGCAATGCTTTCCTTTCAATACTGGCTGTATACCTAAAAGAAATTCGCCTCATCATTCGTTTAAAGCTCCCAGCGTTGTTGTGACACCATTTCTTTGCTTTCGTCAGGTCTTGCCATGAATATTATTTGTAGTTAGTGTCTCATCACTGTTCAATTGCATTTCTGCTTTGGTAGAGTAATAAATGCAGAATCACGAGAGCTCACAATCCTATGTTCCCTGAACATAAGTGGGAAAAAAAATGGAAAAAATGTCTTTGTGAACAAAATAAGAACATAGACTAGTTTAATAAAGGATGTTCTTCAACTAGTTTAGACATCTGTCCCCTGATCTCATTGGAAATTGGTACTTTGCAATAATACAACACACGTGGCAGCCCTCCAATGTCACTCAGCGACTTTGTGTATCTAGAAGTAATTTTGGAAAGAGCATGTACTGGGAACCCAGAATGGCAACAGTCTCGTGGTCCACACGGAGCAATAATCCAGTTTGGGACTATTTAAGTTTGTAATTTAACAAAAAGGCTACGAGTACTGCATGACTTTCATCAGCAGGACATAATTCCCACTACAAACTGTTTTTAGTCCTTACCAGTTTTCTCCGAACCCCTCCATAAGTTATTGATTCCTTCGACAGAACCCAAGTATCCCAGCTTTGTCACAGAACACTGCAGTTATCTGGAATAACAAGGTGTAGAGCTGGATGAATATAGCAGACCAAGCAGCATCAGAGAAGCAGGAAAGCTGACGTTTCAGGCCTGGGCCCTTATTCAGAACACCCTTCTTTCTGAAGAAGGGTCCAGACCCGAAACGTCAGCTTTCCTGCTCCTCTGATGCTGCTTGGCCAGCTGTGTTCATCCAGCTCTACACCTTGCTATCTCAGATTCTCCAGCGTCAGCAGTTCCTACTATCTCAGTTATCTGGAATGCTGTTGAGTTGGGATAAATTGGACCAGGCTGCTAATTACGGATTGCTGCATAGTAATATCTATTAGGATGGATGAGGATAAGTTTGCGCAAAGTTAGAATGGAGTCGGACAGTAATGTCCAGCACAGTGGAACAGCTTGTCAACTCCAACTGCCAAGGCCTGTACATTTGGAAGAGACAGAGGAGGAAAACTTTAGTGGAACCAGTGTTCAGTGAGGGAATTAATATTTTCAGGATGGAAGAGGAAGGAGGACGGTTATAGAGAAAAAAGAAAGTTCAATTGGCTAAATGTTTTCATTGTACAACTGAAAGGATTCAATTAGGCTTACATATTTCCAAGCTGACTGTAATGTCGGCATTATTTAGTTCAATTGCCTCTCGTATTCTACAGCTAATACCTTGATTTATATTACTGAATATGGTATTTGGAGATTATGCATTCCCCTAATAACAAGTTATGATATTGTATACAGTAGGTTCTTATATCAGAATGCAGCATGAATGTCTTGTTTCTAAAATATTTTGCTAGGTGATTGGTTGTTCAGGTATTTGAAGAGATGATGACTTTTAAACGATTCCTTTGTGTTATTGGGTGATCCCTTCCTATTATTTGCATCTATAGATGTATTTTCAAAAACAGTTTGTCATTTCCCCAGCAGAAGTGTTAATGAGTCAACTTTTGCTGAAGTGGGGCGAAGTTGTTTCGGTCTTAAGCTTGTTTACCTGCCAAGTTGCTGGAAGTACAAGTTGCTTGCAGTGTAGCACAGCGAGGACAACAGGCCAAGGTGAACAACGGGGCAAAGACCCTTAACCAGTGAGATTTAAGGACTGTGAATTAAAAGAAGAAAGATTTTGAACTAAAGTGAGTGAACTCAATGTCAAACCAGGCACTGAAACAGAAAAGAGAAAGAGAACAAAAATTGGATAAAGAGAGAGAGAGATAAAGGAGATTAAGGAAAAGCAAGAGAAAAATGTAAGCCCTGACATTTTTGAAACCTTCTAAAACTGGTCACAATCTGAAGGAATGGGACACGTTATAGAAAAGATGTTAGTGCATTGAAGAGAATAGTAACCTGCCATAGAAAGGATATTATTAAGTTGGAGAGCGTTCAGAAAAGATTTACCAGGATGTTGCTGGGAATAGAGGGTTTGAGTTATCGGCAGAGGTTGGATTAGCTGGGAGTCTTTTCCCTGGAGCGTAGGAAGTTGAAGAGTGAACTTATAGAGGCTTATAAAATCATGAGGAGCATAGATAAGATGAATAGCAAATGTCTTTTCCCCAGGGTGGGGGAATTCGAAGCTGTTAAGGTGAGAGGAGAAAGATTTAAAAGGGACCTAAGGGCATCTTTTCCACTCAGAGAATGGTTCATTTGTGAAATGAACTGCCAGATGAAGTGGTAGATGCAGGTGGAGTTAAAACGTTTGAAAGATATTTGAATAGGTACATGAACCGGAACGGTTTAGAGGAATATGGGCCAAATGTAGGTAAGTGCAAGTAATTTAGTTAGGGAAACTTGTTCAGCGTGGACAAGTTGGACCAAAGGGTCTGTTTCCATGCAGGAAATCTCTATGACTCAAAGTGGTTTACAAGAATGGTTCCAAGAATGAGAAACTTTGGTTGTGAGGATAGAAGTTGGGACTGTTCTCCTTGGAGAGAAGAAATCTGACAGGAGATTTGGTAAAGGTTTTCAAAATCATGAGAGTAGATCAGGAGAAGCTGTTTCCACTTGTAAAAGGTACAAGAATGAGATGGCAGAGATTTAAAATGATGTTCAAAGGAAGCAATCGTGATGTGATAAAAGAACCTGCACTCAATGAGTAGTTAGTATGTGGAGTCTATTGTCTGAAAGTGTGGTGGAGGTAGCTTCAGTTGAGGCATTCAAGAGGGCACGGAATGGTTATTTGTATAGAAATAGTTTGCAATGATATGGAGAAAAAGCAAGAGATTGGCACTAGGTAATGATACTTGTTTGAAGAGCCAGTGTAGGCACAATGGACTGAATGGGCCCCAGCATTGTAACAATTCTGTTATTCTGAGAGTTGCTGGATATTTTGCACATTATTAATTATATTCGAGCACTTTTTTTCTTGCAAAATATAATGCTGCTGGTGTGAGGTTCAACTTGGTTGAATGTGTAGGGGAGGAGAATGAGGTGCAATCTGACAAAAAATTACATTGTTCAGGAGAAGCATGGTGCCAATTAACAGCACGTTCTAATCACAAATTACAGCAATATTTCAACTCACGTTTGAGTTTAGAATTAGGTTCATGGGTTGCCCTAGCTGCTTAAGTGGTGCCACTGTAAGCAGGGGCAGAATATGGCTGGAGTCGAGAGGATCAATCTGTTGTACTTATTTCGGATGGAAGAGGGGAGGGCTGTTGTTGGGTAAAATGAAAGAAAGAGGGCTCTGTATAGGCTGAAGTAGCACATGGTGTAGCCCTTGATTTAAGACATAATAGTACAATTGCTCACGTAAGCACATTGAACAACCAATCATATTCATTCAGTATATGATTTCATATGTATGTAATGTGTCACTATGTATCATCATGTATCATTACAAGCTTCTGATGCCAAAATAATAATAATCAAGACTTATTCAACTATCGAATGAAGAGCAATGCTCCATAACTGCTTTACCTTGTGCTTGAAGCAAATACTGCTTCATGCCCATTGGGATATTAGGCTGAAGTGTTTCAGGCTCTTGCATGAACTGTCCCCGAGGCTGTTTGCTTCTTAACTTTATGTATTCCTTATATACAATAAAGTCTTCACCGTCGGGCTTTTGCAAGCGTAAAGAACAGGGATACTAGAGTGAATTAATTCATAACAAACAAAGTATGATAGAGATGGAAGGGTAGGTAATATGTTGCAGTTGTGGAATGTGGGAACTGCTGAATGCCGAGGTGATCCACAGTGAACACATCTGTCGCATGTGTTTGCAGCTCGATCAACTTCGGATCCAAATTGAGGAGTTGGAATCTGAGCTGCAGACATTGTGCCACAAATGTCAGGGAGGGGGAGAGTTACTTGGACATTTTGCACAAGGAGGTGGACACACCCCTTAAATTTGGCAGTTCAAACTTGGCCTGTGATTGAGAACAGGAGGGTATGATTGTTGGTGAAGCAGGTATGGGGACCCAAGGAACAGCCCTCAAGATCCCTCTGTCCATATAATTGTCCAACAGTCGCAGTGTTCTTGCAAATTGTGAGGACGCGAGTGGATACTACAGGGAAGATGAACAAACTGACTATGGCAAGTGGAGCAGCGAGCCATTCAAGTAAGAGAGGAAATAAGAAAGTAGTAGTGGCAGAAGAAAATATGCTTAGAGGGATAGATACTGTTCTGGAGCCATGAGTGAGAGTCCCAAAGGCTGTGTTACCTGCCTGGTATTATGGTTAAGGGCATCTCATCCACTCTGGAGAGGAACTTGGAGTGCAAAAGGAGAGATCCTGTTGGTGTCATCTATGAACATCCTCAATAGGACGAGATGTCTGTGTGGAGTTTGCACGTTTTCCCTGTGTCTGCGTGGGTTTCCTCCCACAGTCCAAAGATGTGCAGAGTAGGTGGATTGGCCATGCTAAATTATCCATAGTATTCGGGGATTTGTAGGTTAGGTGTGTTATCCTTGGGAAATGCAAGGATAGGGTAGGGAATGGGTCAGTGTGGACTCCTTGGGCCAAACGGCCTGTTTCCACACTGTAGGGATTCTCAGGAATGGAGTTTCTGATGAAAGACTTTGAACAGTTAGGAGCTTGACCTCCAAGGTAATAGTCTCAGTCTGTTTCAGGCTAAAACAAGTGAAGGAGTTAGATGCATGTCTGAAAAATCATTGTGAGTGAAATGAGCTCCAAATCAAACAAAGCAAATCTGAACACACACCTAATTCCTTCACTGGGTCCAAGTCTCACTGCTGCACAATGGTGTGTAGACTGCAGCAAGCCATGGACACTCTGGACACCTTCACTTAGACAAAATAAACAGAGCCTCCAGATCAATCTGATACCTGAGTCACATCTCCAACATGCCAATGGTCTGATCAGTCACACATCGGTTGGTAACGTGGTATTCATTGAATTGCTGTGAGCTTCAGTGTTGAGGTTTCTGGCAGGTTTCATAAGCTATGTTTTGCATTGAGATTCTTCTGTCTCCCAACAGCCACCCTGAAGTTTGCTTGCAGGAATGAAAGCCTCAGAGAGCTTAGATTACAGCAGAATGAAAGCATTACAGAGTGGAAGTACTTGCCACTGGGAAAAATGCACTGATCACTTTGGATTATCACGTGTGCAGTTGATGAAGCCTTGCAGCTGTGGGAGGGCAGCCAAAATGACAAACTCAACCTTCTTATTCTGATTGTCACCACAGGCAAAATTGGCATAGTTCTTAATTGGCAAACAAACCGTAAGTCATTTATCGTATGAACTTGTGGGCTTGGAAGTTCCTGGAAATGCTTCCGGAGTAGTCCAGATCTTGAGGGCTGTTCCTTGGGTCCCCATACCTGCTTCACCAACAATCATACCCTCCTGTTCTCAATCACAGGCCAAGTTTGAACTGCCAAATTTAAGGGGTGTGTCCACCTCCTTGTGCAAAATGTCCAAGTAACTCTCCCCCTCCCTGACATTTGTGGCACAATGTCTGCAGCTCAGATTCCAACTCCTCAATTTGGATCCGAAGATGATCGAGCTGCAA
Organism: Ginglymostoma cirratum; assembly: GCA_024137785.1. Lineage (NCBI taxonomy): Eukaryota > Metazoa > Chordata > Chondrichthyes > Orectolobiformes > Ginglymostomatidae > Ginglymostoma > Ginglymostoma cirratum. The sequence continues at coordinate 9,249,583 of JAHRHZ010000095.1, read as the reverse complement.
ACACATGCGACAGATGTGTTCACTGTGGATCACCTCGGCATTCAGCAGTTCCCACATTCCACAACTGCAACATATTACCTACCCTTCCATCTCTATCATACTTTGTTTGTTATGAATTAATTCACTCTAGTATCCCTGTTCTTTACGCTTGCAAAAGCCCGACGGTGAAGACTTTATTGTATATAACAACCTTGACAATAGAAAATTGAGGGTGGTCACCACTTTGATTGCCATTGGTAAATAGTGGCCACTAGGTTTAGACATGACAAAGAAATTCAGGTTCTACATGCCGATAGTGGATAGTGCTTCAGCTGGTCTTCTCTCTGCTGGAGAGCTAGACGTTTGCTGCTGGGACAGCTGCTGCTCATAATGTTCCTGATTTAAAATGTGTTCCAAGGCAAACCACTTGCCAACGTAAAGCGATACGACAAGTCTCCAAAGGGTGAAAAGTACATCTCAGCAAATTGTCTGTGTGCACCCCTGTTTCCAAGGCTGGATAAGGATGCAACTGGGCATACTGAGAATGTATTCCCATAATTTCCTGACATTGAATCATGGAAGTCCCCAGAAAGTTCACTGCTCCCCACTCCTGCAGTTATTTATCTTCCTTTATGTACCACTTCTTTGATTCACCCTTGTGTTTAATGGTAATTGGTTGCAAATACACCTTCATAGTCGATCAATCCAGAAACAAACACCTTCAAGAGACAATTAACCAGCATAGTTAGGAATGGCATATACTGTGCTTTGAAGTAGCTATCTCGCCATTTCCTTGTGCTGCTTCAACCCATACATAATGTTCCTTATTCTTAATATCTTTAGGTGAGATGACATATTTCTATTTATAAATTTTTGTGTAGCCTGATCAGGCAATGTAAAATGCTCCTCAAATTTGAGAATATTTAAGATATTCTGGATCATTAGCTTATGATCTATATTAATTTTGCTGAGAAAAGAAGACATTACCCTTTGCATTGAATCAAGCAGTAGCTTTATTATTTTCAATGTTTGGAATAGCAATGATACATGTAATAAAGGTAAGGGTTTCATTTTGGAATACTTATTTGGTGCTTGTTTATTATAGTTTAATTCTTATTGTGGAATAAAGCAACAGTGAATGATGATGATATATCTGATGACATGGTCATAACAACAGTAAGAGAGAAGATGCCAGTCCAGAATGAGCATGTGAAGAGAGAGATCATAGACACTACACTAGTGAAATGTATTTGAGAACCAAATATGTATGCATAGGAGTGTCACAGTAAAACCAGAAGATGTAGAAGCAGAAGTAGGCTGTTTAGCCCATCGAGTCAGCTCTGCCATTCACTGAGATCATGGCTAATCTGCTAATCCTCAACTCCACTCTTTTGGTTTATCCCCATAATCCTTGATTGCCTTACTGACTAAAAATTACTATCTCAGCCTTGAATGGCATATCTTAATGACTCAGAATCAACAGCCCTCTGTGGTTAAAAATTCCACAGATTGACTCTGAGAGAAACATTCTATCTCCATCATAAGTGGACAACCACTTTTTCTCAGATCATGACTCCTGGTTCAAAGCTCTCCTATAAGGTGTAATAACCTGTCTGCAGCTAGCCTGTCAAACTATTCGATGTTTCAATAAGGTTTCCTTACGTTCATTTAAAATGCACTGAGTACAAGCCCAGTCAATTCAACCTCTCCTCATAAGAAAATGGCTCTATACCTGGAATCTAGTGAACCTTCTCAGGACTGTCTCTAATTCTAGTATGCATTAAAGACTCATTCAAATGAGTCTCCAATGTTGCATTTCAACATCTCTCTAATGGGCCTGCCACACGTCACTAATGTCATTGTGCTGGAGAGCACTTAGCTGCAGATTTTTGCTGCATTGTAAGGCTAAGGCTGTCTGCATTCCTATTTAAGATGACAGGCATGATGTAATACAGAATCTTCCAAGCGGTGGTCAGAGTGTGCATGTGCTCATTTGATTGGAGCATTTGATGTCCCACAGCACTGGTTATTGCTATCTGTAGAAGAACATATTTCAATCTCTCTGTGATATTAATCCAGTAATGCTTGCAGCAGACTCCTCTACTTTCCCTAAAATCATGATCAATTGGTTTGGAGGGCTAGTCAGTCTGTGTTCTTAACTGCTCTTGACGTTTCTTTATGTCAGTGGCCCTGGAATACAGCCTCTGTGCCTACTGACCTTGCAGAGAGCTGTGCAATTGGTTCTTCATTGCTGTCCCTGTCACCACTGTGTGCACGTGTTCTCTTGTGAATTGTAAATCATCTAGTGAAAGCATAACTATCTACAGTACCCCACCAAGTGCAATTATCTGAGCTGTTGTGCACAATATTCTTGAATCTTGTGATGCTGTATCTTCAGAAGGATTTAACTCCTTTGAGGATTTGTCACCCATGATCTTCAGAAATTCCTGCTACACATATAAGGACCTATTTAGAGATAAAAAGATAGGGATTAGTACCAATGAAGTAAGATCATTACAACTTCACGTATGATGGTCATATTTCACTTGCTGCTTGAGTACATGATGACGTACATGCGTCTGATATTGAATTGTGACACCAGGTACTTGGGGCATTCTTGTCTACAGTTTTACAGCCAATAAGGCTGAATTCTAGCTGATCTCCAACAACTCCTCTTCATCAGTTATTAATTGTGAAATATATGAAGGAGCACCTCCAGTTCACCCATTTGTGGTGCATGCTTCTTCTGCAATCGGGGGAGGAAAGGGCCTAGAAGTGATTGTGATTGCTGAGTGCGTTTGATGAACATCTCTATGAGGATGAGGTAACGCGTTGCATCAGGCTGAGGTTGAGGGTGAATTCGTGTGTGTGGTGGCTGGCTCAAATGGGGCCAAGTAAGTGGTTATAATAAGAAGAATAGACCTGCCAGGGAAGTGGGTGCGAGGAGTGATATGATGGAGAAGGCAGAATAAGGGGTTAGAGTGATGTACAATGCAGGATATATGTATATTCTTTATGTACCATTCCTAACATGGTTGTATCATTAAAGAACTTTTTGCATTAAATGCACAAGTGTGACACAATATTACTGCTACTGATCTTTTGGGCCATTGAAAACACACATTCTAGTGTCAGCAGGTAGTTTCATCCTCCTATTGCTGAGGAATAGAATCTTTGTCTGACTCGTCAAAACCTCAGCTGCACCTCAAGGGAGATACCAATTTGTTCTGAGCTTCGTCTGAGGGAGACAAAGGTTATTACCGAGTTTTCTTCCTGTTCCAACTCTTCCAAATTTCATTTTTGGATTGGCCCTTCATTGAAATCACGTATTCAGGTCATATAATGCAGGCCCAGATCATACCTTTAGCTTTGACCACTTGCACATCTTAGATTTTAATCACTACACTCTTGGCATCTCATCTTCAGCTGCGTATGCCCTAAGGCCTGGAATTCTGGAGCCTCTCCACCATTTTCTGTCTCATTTAAAGCCTGACTCTTTGGACAAGCTTGTGGTCTGTTTATGTGGCTCAGTATAAAACTTGTTGATAAGGCCTGTGGTGCAGCTAGCTAGTTCTGCTATGTTGAATACAAGTTGCCATTTTTAGCGTAAATATGTTAGATGTTAAAATTTTAAATTTTGCAAGGTTGGAATTAGTTTAGGTATCAAGGTATTTCTCCCCCATCCCTAGAGCATAGTGAACCGGTGGGATAGTCTCTGAATTTGGTGAGAGCCAAATGTGATTCTGGCTCATACAATGCATCTTGTGCAGTATATCATTACCAAAGCCAGTGTGGTCTCCTTGATTAATCTTGCTGGTCATGATGAATCTCCCCCTGATGAATTTTGGGTGGGCTAAGAAAGGTGTATCTGTTGTAATGCACCAAACAACAGACTGGATGGGTCAATGGCTGTCTTTGTTTCTATAGTCGTACCGTGAACATAAGAGCAGTTGTGTGTCATTGCTCACTGAAATATTGGTTTTGACTGATAACAACTTCTAGATTTTACAACTATGTTCATTCCACTAACGAAGTGTTGCATTTGTGTGAAATGTCACATAAAACGATGGCAAAAATACAAGTAAAATGCCATGATAATATTGAAATTCATTCTCAGCTAAATATAGTTATGTGCTGCTGGAGGGATCAATGGTACTTGGTAGGCTGATGAAAATCATGTCATTTGCAAGGATGCCCTTAACTTTAGTTCGTTTGTTACCTTAATTGCTGGTGGCACGTTAATTAAATGATTTTTCAGACTCCAAATATAGATACAAAACCTTGTTAACAACAATGACGTTACCCACCCACTCCCTAAGCCTTGTCATATCGCTCCAGTGTGCTTCAGTAATAAGGAGATGATGCATTGAAAAAAATGATGCCACAAAAATCACCTAAACTGATAACACAGAAATAAAATTTTGATTTCTTCTCTGTCAGTCTGGAAGAAATATCATACCAGTTCTACAGGTCAGTTCTCTCCTCTTTCCATCTATTTCATATTGATGATGTTTCCTTAAGCATGCGGTTTGTTGCAAAAGTACAATTAAAACAAAATTTTATCTGTGATACTGTTGAAGTGGTTCTGCCTTACAAGAAATGTTATGAACTTTTGTATTCCTGCAATGACTTCCTCAGCCCTTGTGTAGTCTTGCTAATGACTGTGAGAAGTCTGCAGTGTGGCAGTTTGCACCTGGATATACTTTGCAAAGTTACTCCATTCCTCATAAATTTTGGAATGACAAGGAACAAAAGTAAGGAATGCTAAACCTTTATAAATTACTGGTTAGGCCTCAGCTGGAGTATAGTGTCCAATTCTGGGAATCAAAGTCCTGGAGAAGGTGAAGAAAGGAATTATTAGATTGCAACTAGTGTGGAGGGATTTCAGTGATGTGGCATGCCATGAAAAGCAGATACTGTTTTCCAGAGATCAGAAGCGGTTAATAGAAGATTCGATAAAGGTGTTCAAAATTATAAAGGGTCTTGATACTCTTTAAAATAAAAAAAAGGAAATTGAACTGAACCTTGCAACAAGTGCTTAGCCAAAAGAAGTATCAAGTTTATTGGGGAGTTCCACACCATAAAACTTAAGGGGTTTTCTCACTGTTTCTTTCCAAAACCTCCTCTTTAACTGCTCACCCCACACCTGTGACATTCCTTTCATTCTAGCCGTATCTTAAAATGCTTTGGTTTGGATCAACTCTCACTTCCAGGATGGCCCCAAATTGACCAGCATCTGTGGCATTGATGCCATTTTTAAAAGACCATTGCAACCGACAGGCACTGTCAGTCCAAAGCTACTCTGGACAGTTGCTGACACTTGCCCGGGGCGTGGCAGACGAGGGAAATTCAGTGTCCTGCTTTGTGAGTAGGGACTTGGATGGGATGGTGCAGAGGTGGAACCTCTTCTTCTTCCAAGATATGACACCAGACTGTGCCAGTCTGGTCTGAAATTGCCATTCAGTTTAGTGCAGTTTCAACCTTCTGGAGGAATGCACAACGATGTAGGAAGAAGATTAATGGCCTTCTCCAATCCACCAGTGTAAATACCACCATCTTCTCTCTGATACCTCACATTCACTCTATCTATACTACTGCAACCACCTCTCCTTGGGCTCAAATTCTACCACTCTTGCTTGCAACGTCATCCCTCAATCGCTATCATTTACCTCGAACCCTGTATACCCTCGGCACTGCCGACTCACTTACTCAATAACTCTTCACCTGCACCAAAAATAACAACTCTGCAGCCCCCCCAACTTTAATCTCCCTTAATAGCTGCCTGTCCCTCATTCCAGGAGGAAAACATACCACAATATGGCAGAAAGAGTCGAGAAGGCATGGTGGGATGCCCAACTTCCTGCTTCACACCCTGAATGTAGAGAGGGTCCTGAATCTGACCATCCTGTTTAGCTGACTGACAGTGTCCAAGCCTCTGGACTGGTAACAAAGGCTCTTGACTTACTGTGCTGAGCCCCCCTAGTCAATAGCAAAGGCTACCTCTCTTGACTTGACTTTGGTCTGCTGACAGGTGTGCCAAACATCTTGGCTTTGTGTCTGTCTTAAATGTCAGAGCGGTACAGCAGTTCAGTGAGGCTGGTGTTTCTGGCTGAGGGGACAAAGTGCACAAAGGCAAGACAAGGCCATATGAGGGAGGGATGCTGTGAGCATCCAGGTAATATCAGCGGGAGTGGACCCTAAAAAAGCAAATGAAGAGACCAGAGATATAATGTGGTGCAGTCCATGAGTTGAATGCATATCCCTGAGTGTATGATTTCCTTGCAGCAGCATTACAATTAGCGTTGCCAGTGCACCATTGAAGTGTAAGTGTTCTGTCAGCAGATTTGGAGATGTGCCATGAGGACTCTCAGAGGCTGGCGCATGTTGGATGACAGTGAATATTGGCAGTGTATGGACATTGCCTATGGAGCGTACACTGAGATGTTGGTGCCCTGTGTCCAACATTAAGCAAGTGGTGAGCTGAAGTTGCCAGATACCTGTTCTGACTTCCATATCACGAATTCTCAATGTCTTGTTGTTCAGCGTCTTTGGTAAGATAAGAAGCTATTAAGAAGGTATTAAATAAGCAAATTTTCCCTCTTATTTGGCTATTTACTGCTGCTTAGGGAGATACTTCACTGCCTTAGAGCTGCATAAAATATGTGGTGCGTTGCTTTAGATGTCAAGATAGACCTCATTAGACTTGTCACATGATACTGCCATGAATCTTGCCATTGCTTGCATTGTTTAGGCCTCTATAAGATTCCGCCCACAGTTTCTGTTGACCAGACAGGCGGCACATGGCTCAATGGCCAGCACTGCTACCTCACAGCGCCAGGGACCCAGGTTCGATTCCAGCCTTGGGTGACTGTCAGTGTGGAGATTGCACATTCTCCCTGTATCTGTGTGGGTTTTCTGCAAGTGCATCTGTTTCCTCCCCATTGTCCAAAGATATCCATTGCCCATAGTGTCCAGGGATGTGCAGAATAGATGGATCAGCCATGGAAAATGCAGGATTACTGAGATAAAGTAGGGGGTTAGGTCTGGGTGGAATGCTTCTCGCAGGGTCAGTGCAGAATTGATGGGCGAAACAGCCTGCTTCCACACTGTAGGGATTCTGTGATTCTGTGAAGAGAACCGTAAACCTAAGTAGTTGACACAGAATTCAAGTAAAGTTGCAAGGAGCCAGAGATGAGGTGAGTTTCTTTTTAATACAGCAAGTTCTTACAATCAAGAACGAGCTGCCTGAAAGAATAATAACTTTTTAAGAGGGACTTGCATTGCTAACAGTGCAACACCGTCCCAATACAACAGTGGTCTGTCAACCTAGATCATGGTGCTTGAGTGTCTGGAATGGGAACTGTGTCCACAGTCTTCATATTCAGAGAAGAAAGTTACTTACTGTGTGATGGCCAACAGCTGAACCTCCTGTGAAAAATATCTTTTGAGGAGGCCACAAAGACGTCTGTTCATGATTTTGTGTATTTCCAGTGGTGTATTAGCTGCCATCTTTACTGTTACTGAACATGTTGACATCAGGCAGCCGTAGTCTGCCATATCTTTGTAAGTACAAGTAACATCATTGCACAGAGGAGAGGATTTATAAGCATGTTACAGTTTTTGTGATGTAGTTTTCTTTTGTTGGTTGTGCAAGAGCAACAAACAAGATGGATGGCAGTAGGATTACGAAAGATTAACGTACGAGACCCGTTTTATTTTCTGAAGTTTTTAGGTTGCTCCGATGTAGTGGGTACCTCAGATGCTTTTGTCTCACTATGATAGTCATATAAATAGCCCAACTATCAGACTTCAAGGAAAGAAATGAAGAATTCTGTGGCTCCATCATAAGCTAGATATCTAAACACATCAGTGCTCATGCACAACTTTTGGTTTTCATGCTATTTGTTTGTACTCTAATTGCAGAATCAACTATTAATGATCCTGCCAGCCCCTGCATGTACTGTTTGTCCAGTAAAGCAAAACATCCCAATGAATCTTTCCTTTTCTTCTATGTTAATTCTTTGCATGATGACCTTCTCTTTTGTGGATGTGTTTTGGAAACAGCATGAAGAGCTCCCTGACAATATCATGTCATTCAGGAGCCACACAACTCCTACCCGACTCCTTCACATATGAAAAAGCAAAGCATTTGCTACCTCATAAATGTTCATAAATCTCTGCATTATTTAGATGGTAAAACTTGACTTCAGGGCTCCTCAAGGCTGTTGGTGCTGAAACCTTTTCTTTGACTGTAGCTCAGGTTTCAAGCCCATACACAGTGATAAGTACTCACGGCACTCAAGAACTGCAGCATCATTTATAGTGCAGCAGATGTAGAACTGTTATTTGATATACGAAACGAATTAACTGATAACTGCAGTAACATGACTCTTGCTTAGACTTTGTTGGTTAGACTGTGGGCTGTTTGAACCTAGTGATAAAAGACTATACTAATTGGAACTACAAGATGCAAATCTACTGTTGGGGTTTTGCTAGGTGCGCAGAATGCTACCAGAAGTAACAGACCATTAAACATCATCTTTAATAATTTAATATCACTGGTGTGTATATTTTAAAACTGCTATTTGAAGTAACCATTTAGAATCATGGAAACTCGTTCTATTCAATGATGGAGTTTGCAGAGTAACCTCTTCACAACTGTAAATAAATAGAATAAATTTCTAGGTAATTGCCAGTACTCTCTACATAGGGAGATTTTATATCAGATATGTTAAATGTATGGTTTCATTGACACAAGAATGCAGTGCTTATGGTACAAACTATGCTGTGTTCTGGTATTTTAAAGGTTGTTCTTTTACTCTGGATGCCAAATATCCTATTCAGCTGTCAAAATGCTCCCCCAGCTCACACATCATTCATCCCTCTCATGACCTCTGTCTCTCTTTCTCTCTCTCTCTGTCTCCACCGCCCTCCCCCCCCCCTCCCAATCCTCTTGCGATTTGCCATTACAGCATTTTTTGCTGTTGGGCATTACATTGTGCCTGGCTGATCCTTGCGCATTATACCCACAAGGACGTCACATGCTAGGAATATAATGTTTAAACTTGAAAAAAGGTGCTACAATCGATCAATCTATTAGTGACTGTGCAGACTTCAATGAGTTTAATTTTGAGATATGGCAACCCAAACTGATTTCTAAGCATTGCAAACTGCAAAGAAAATGCACTTGCTCCTTACCATCCTTAACTTGCTTCATTATGTTTTACAACCTCAGACCTTTTCAGAATTATCTTCTATGTGTGGTTAAATTTAAGGGTGGCTTAGTGGTGATCTCTCTAATTAATAATCCAGAGGCTAAGGCTAATGCTCAGGGAACATGGGCTCAAATTCCACCTCAGTGGTTGATGGTACGTATTTAAATTCAGTTAATAAAACCTGGAATTGAAAGCTACGATCAAAATTATGACAATGATGATATATCAATTGTTGCAAAAATCCATCTTGTTCACTAATGTCATTTAGGGCAGGAAATCTGCCTGCTCTGGTCTACAGGTGAGTCCAGACTCTCAGCAATGTAGTTGATTCTTAACAATCCTCTGAAATGGCCTAACAAGCCTTTCAGTTGTATCTAACCGCTATAAAATTGCAGAAAAGAAAGGAAACTGGATGGTCACCCGGCATCAACGTAGACTGTGGAAGCAGCAACAGCAAAGTTGTCTAGTGTCTGGAGGCTAGGGCCAAAATTGGGAGAATTGCTCCAGAGACTAGGTAAGCAAGAATCCGACATACTCAGACCCACGGAATCATACCTTGCAGACAATGTCCCAGACAACACCATCACCATCCCTGGTTGTGCCCCATTTGACTGCTAGGGTATATCCACTAGAGATGGTAGCGCAGATGTATGTATAATTGGGAAGGGAATTTCCTTCCAGCTCTCAATATTGACTTCAGACCCCATGAACTCTCATGGCATCAGGTCAAACATGGGCAAGGAAGTCTTCGACAGATTACCACCTGTAGGAGCGACCTTTCAGAGGTAATAAATTTCAGGAGACAGCAGAGTTCGGGCACCTGGTAGTTTATTCAAGCGTTTACCAGTGTCATGCATGGAGCGACCAGAGATCACCCTGAATCTGGCTTTGATGTGAAGGCTCAATTGCCCCTTAATCTTTGGCTCGGATTGGAAGAGAAGTCAAAGATGCTCTGACTCTAATACAAGCAAATTGTCTCTTATGCATTTTCTTGTTACTTTAACATGTCGGCACATACTCCCTCCCCCTGTATACTATTGGTTAATTAGTGCTGGATTATGAAACTATGATTGAGTTTTTGATACATCACTCTATATTTGTAATTGCTTGTTGCTGTGATCCGATTGGGCCATTTAATGATGTGAGAAGTTGAACTTTTCATGGTTACCAGTGACCTTTATCTCTCAGCTCTGATGTCTGTGACTGCTTATTCTTCTAGCTGCTGTCCTTGTTAAGAGATAAGGGAGGCCCTCTTCCATTATTTGTACTTAGTTTTTAAATCTTTCTTTATAATTTTTTTTAGTGATTTTGATATGTATGTGTGTACGTTAAATCTATAATTTATTTAGAAACTATATCTATGATTATCTAGAAGAATCTTAATTAAAACCTACTCACAATATTCTAACAGATTGTTTAGAAAAAAATTTAAGAGAAACAACTAATTGGTGTGAAATGTTCTTATCTTAGGACAGCAGTTTCATGTTGCACATCCAATCTCACAGACAGACGGCTGTTGTTCTCGTGTGCTGAGAACACAAGTTTTTCCCACACTCTCTAACTTGTGTTAAACATGTATTGCAAAGCTTGTTGGGGTTTTCGTTGGCCATTTTATGCTGTTCTGTCATCTGCAGCCCAATATAGAGATGCTGGCACAGTGGTACATAATTGGGGAGGAAGTTTCCTTCCAGCTGTCAATATTGACTTCAGATCACATGAACTCCAATGGCATCAGGTCAAGCATGGGCAAGGAAATCTCACAGATTACCATAGACAATCCTTCCCTGCCTAGGCAGATAAATGAGTACTTCTCCATATTGAACATTATCTAAGGGAAACATTGAGGGTTGTAAGAGCACAGAATGTCCTCTGGGTGGAGAACTTCACCTTTAACCAAATGCCTTCCTCTCAAACTGAATGCTAAATTTGACAATGTCATGGTCATTGTTTCCCAGGGGATCTGTTACTTTGTCCTCATTTATTGAACCTGCCTTACTACACATCAGCGCATCCAAAATAGCCTGAACTCTGGTTGGATATGTAACGTATTGTTCGAGAAAACTGTCCCATGTATACTCTGTGAATTCTTCCTCACGACGTTCTCTGCCAATCTGACTATGCCAATATACATGAAGATCAAAGTCACCCATGATTAATATACTGCCTCTTTTACATTCCCTCATTATCACTGATTTATTCCCTGTCCCACCATATAGCCACTTTTAAGGGGCCTATAGACTACCACGCCTGCCAGTGTCTTCTTCCCTTTTTTGTCTCTTGCCTCCACTGAGATAGATTCTGTGTCTTCCGATCCTAGATTATTTCTTGCTATCATATTTATTCTTTCCATCCTGCCTGAACCTTTGAAATGTACCATACCCCTGAATATTTAGTTCTCAACTTTGATCTCCTTATAACCGTTTCTCTGTAATGGCTATAAGATCATACACATTAACCTGCATTTCTGTCATTAATTGATCTATTTTGTTGCAATTACTACACACGTAAGTAAAGGGACATTATTCTTTTCCTTTCTGTTATTTTTTCCCACTTTGACCCAATTTACTGCTATTTTTCTGTGTTTGTACACTTTGATGTTTCCTGTTCTATCCTGGATAATGTTATCCAAATACCTGCCCTGTAATGCTGCGATATCTTCTTGCTTTGTTGGCCTACATTTCACCTCTCTCAAACCCTCGCCCCCTTCTAATTAGTTTATGGCCTTCCTATAGCCCTAGTTTTTCAGACTCTTACTTGAGCAGTGCTCTTCTTCCAGAAGCACTGAGCGAATGATTCATCTTGGACTCCTCATAGGTTGCCAGCAGCCAGATGTCCATCTTCAGCTTCATTTAATTCACTCCATACAGAATTAAGAAATAGCTGAAGGCACTGGATACTGCAAAGGCTTTGGGCCTTAACAACATTCTGGCAATACTGCTGAAGACTTGCACTCCAGAATTAGCTGTCCCCTAGCCAAGCTGTTCCATTACAGCTACAACACAGGAATCTACCCGATAATGTGGAAAATTGTTCAGGTATGATCGGTCCACAAAAAACAGAACAGATTCTATCCGGAAAAATTACCACTCTCTGCTCTTGATCATCTCCTCCTATGACCTTATACCAGAGAGGAGGTCATTCATGAGGCAGCTAAAACTATTTGGGCCTAGTCTGCTACCCTGTGGTAGCCTAGAACTGAGATGATTGACCTCCAACAAATACAACCATCTTCTTCATGCTAGGTATGAATATTTTCCAGCCAATCTTTTCGGAATATTATTACATACCTCTGGAGTAGGTTGGACTTGAACCTAAGCCACCTCACTCAGCGGTAGGGACACTACCATTGTCAACAAGAGCCTTCCTATACTAGGTATAACACCAGCTAGTAGATAGCTTTTGCATGATTCCCAATTGGCTCCAGTTTTGCAAGGGATTTTTTATGCTATTCCTAGAATTAGAATTAGATTTTATTGTCAAGTGTAGTCAAGCACAGGGATGCAGAAGTACAGTGAAGAATGTACAACATGGCCATTCCGGGAGCCATCTTAGCTTCAAAGGTACCTAGGTATAAAATCTTAGGTACAAAGTGGAAAAATAAGGAAATATAGTTAAAAGTTCAACATCAAAGTCCTTCTTAGTACAAAGTAGGAAAGTAAACAAATAATTTCACAAGTTCAACGTGGCAGTCCTTCTGAAGTGCTCAGTTATGCTGGGCTTGCACTCGCCACCAGGGTTCAATGTCTGTGTGTTGCGCTCAACCTCCTCTGCATTGGGTTCGATCTCCCTGCACTTGATGCCGCCGCAGATGCCAGGAGACATCAGGCTACCTGCTTTTGCCGCCACTTCAGTTGCTGGGAATTCTTTTCGAGTCGAATGTTACTTTGCTATTAACGGGAGTCCCTCTTACCCCACTTCTGGAGTTCAAGTTCTTTATCCATATTTAGACCGAGGCTGCAATGAAGTCAGCTGCGTGGTCCTGATGGAACCCAAATTGAGTGCTAGTGAGCAGGCTATTGCTGAGCAAGTACCATCTGATGGTACAGTTGATAACCCCTTCCATCACTTTACTGATGATTGCACAATGTTCAGCACCATTTGCTGTTTCTCAGATACTGAAGCAATCAGTGTCAGTATGCACCAAGACATGTGCAACACGCAACATTTGGCTGATAAGTGACCACATCTGTATCACACAGTTGCTAGCCAGACAGATTTTAGCCAGCATTCCTTGACAATCAGTGGAATTACTATCACTGAATCCCCCACTGTCAACATCTGGGGAATGACATTGACCAGAGATTGAACTGGACTCAGCATATAAATACTGTGGCTACAAGAACAGGTTGCTAGTTAATTCGCAGTGAGTAACTCAACTTCTTTTTCCCCAAAGCTGTCCACTCCAACAACATTCAAGATACTTGATACCTCCAGGACAAAGTGGCTGACTTGATTGGCAGCTTAACCACCACCTTCAACATTAACTCCCTCCCCCACTAAAACACAGTGGCCACAGTGTGTAGCATCTACAATGCGCACTGCAGCAACCCACCAAGGCTCCTCTACTGGAACTTCCCAAGCTTGCAACTTCTATCACCGAAAACGACAAGGTCTTCACATGCAAGAGAACAGCATCCCCTGCAAGTTCTCCTCCATGTGACACAGCATCCAGACTTGGAATTATAGTGGCATTCCATCACATTGTTGGGTCAAAATCCTGGAATTCTCTTTCTAACCACATTGTGGGTGTCTGTACATCACAAGTGGTTCAGGAAGGTGGCTCACCACCAAACTCTCAGAAGTTAGGGATGGCCAATAAATGCTGGCCCAGCAAATAACACCTTGAGTATGCTGTGTTCCATGAGTGATTAAAGGATAAAGATACTAATGTAGACTCATTTTTTCCAAAATACTTAGTAGCAAAGTTTCTAGTATGGAACAAACACAACTCACGATGTAATATCAGCATTATCAGAGTGATGTCAGCACAGTTTTTTACATATGTGTTAAGTGAAAGTCAAGTTAGAGATTGACCTGGCTGTTTCTCTGAGTCACCATTTATGTCATTAGCTGTCCAAATCCCAGTTGGATATGAAAGCTGTCTTTGCAAAAAGTTTTTGCAAGCTGCTGCTACTTCCATAATGCATTCTCCAATCCGAGAGGTGATGACAAAAATGTAAATAAAATCATATTCTATTCAGTTGTGATTTTTAAAGTGCAGAATTACTAAAACTAGTATAGAAAGTAAGATAAGTTAAAAGTGGAAAAAGAGAGTAAAAGAAGTGAATGAAATGTGTAAAGTAAAAAATGCTTTCCAATGCCAGAGAAACCAGGAAATTTACAGCATTGAAAGGCATTTGAGTCACTGTCCAGACTTTTAGCTGCATACCATGGATGCAATCATGGGATCAAATACACAACAAAAGATGGCATGGACAAATGGCGGGAGCACAGAGAATTTTACCAGCACCAATCAATTTGGAGGTGGTTGTCAGAGCTATTACCAATAAAGTTAGAGCATCTGTAGTCCTGACAGTACCAGTGATAGATGTGACCCCTGCTGAGTCAACTGTTGGAGGAGTGCGTGTCTCCATGCTGAAGCAAACTCAAAAGTTTGGAGGGAAGGGAGTAAACTTGCTTAAAACACAAGGACCAAGCAAAGAAGTCTCAATGATCTAATGGCATGAGCCGTCTAGTAGTAGCAGAGGAGCCGTGAGTTGAGGCTTGGGGTAACCATACCACCTAAGATGCACCTTCATGGGATGTGGAACTTCCATGCAGCTGCTCGTAGATAGCCCTGATATACCCGAGGGTGTTCCAACCTGATCAGGACTGTACTGACAGTAGTAGAATTTCAGCAGGTGTGTAAAGCAGCTCTTGATGGATTAATCAAATGGGTTAGGTTAGATTAGATTCCACCTTCTGGAATATCCTGTGCTAAGGATTACATTGGGCTGCTCTCCTGATACTCTGGTACCACTTTGCCAGCCTTCTACCTCCCAATCCATCTCAAGAGAGTTGATGAAATCCCAGCCATTGTATCTGTGCTAGCACTTTGTGACAATAACCTAAAACTAATTCCTTTGTTCCTTGCTCTCTCTATGCTAATGCATTGGTACCTGCTTCAAATATTAATCATTCTTTTCCCTTCAGCCCCATTCTACAACACAGCAACAACTACCTCTGCTTAAATGAGTTTCTTGGAAACTTTCCCACAGTCCTTGGTTTTCATTTAGGAGTAAACAATACAGTAATAAAGGTAACCTTGACAATCCAATGTCATCTTTGTTGTAATGTGAACTATTGCAATGTCATAGACTGTGAACTGAAAACTATTAAAACAGCAGTGATTATAATGAGGTAAGCCAAGTGGGCCTTCTAGAATATGAGTCTCCTGATTGGACCAGGTTAACAGCCCCAGTCAGGGAACCCAAGCTGACAGGTATAAACAGGAGTGTCAGAGGTTCTGTTCACTCTGAGAACTGTCTCTGAGAAAGCTGGACCTGTGTCAAGTACTATGAATGCGTAAATTATGGATGACTTGGTGACAGGATACCAGCCTCTGTGGAGTTATTTCAGTGGCAACGAGAGAAAAAAAATGCAGACACTCCTGAAGAAATTCACTGGGAACAGTCGTCTTTGAGTTGGGGTAAGCATTTCTGGCGTCATGCCTTTATTTGGGAAGCTTGACTCATTCGGTCCTGCAGTTGAAGACTGAGCCCAGTATTGGAAAGAATGCATTTTTTTTTCTGGGCAAATGATATAGGGCAGATAAAATGCAACAAATAATTTTCTTGACAGCTTGTGGACCTGCAGCTTTTTCGGTCATGAGGAGTCTAATGTTTCCTGAGGCAGCAGATATACTAAAACCTTTCAAGAATTGACAGATTTAGTTAAGGAATATTACGACCCCAAGCCTCCTCTAATTCTGAGATGCTATTGGTTTTACTCAGCAGTTCCAGAACCAGGGGAATCTGAATCAGGATTTTTGACGAGATTAAGATGACTGTCAGAGGCATGTGACTTTGATTTAACACTAATTGAGGTGCAGGGAGACCATTTAGTATGTGAGATAAATGATGTAATCATGAAAAAGCGCCTACTAGCTGAATCCCAACTAGACCTCAAACAGGCACTACAACTGGCTTTGTCATTAGAAAATGTGGCAAGTGGAGCGTATAAGTTACAGGGTATGCTGATGGACGTGGTTATCCTCGCGAGGCCAACTGAGCTTGGGGGACACCATTTGAGTGAAGGCAATTGCATAGCCTCACTCAGGACATATCCTGAACAGAGGGACTCTAGGCAAACCCAGAGCAAAACCCCAAAGTAAAGCCAAGCCTGGGTCAAACAGTTAACATTTGCTTCAGGATCGGAGCCAGTAAGCCATTATAATTGCTGTCAGTATGCAGACTCGACACAGCAAAGGGGTCCTACTAGGCCTGAATTGAGTAAGAGAACTCATAGGCCAATATCCAGGAGAGTGCACACCTTGGAAAACCCACCTCCACCTGACTTAGAACACATGAATTACTTGAACTTCCAAATCAGAACCAATCAAAATAAACTTCTGGTTAAAAACCAAAAGAACTGTGGGTGCTGTAAATCAGGAACAAAAACAAAGTTGCTGGAAAAGCTCAGCAGGTCTGGCAGCATCTGTGGAGGAGAAAACAGAGTTAACGTTTCGAGTCCGGTGACCCTTCCTCAGAACTGGGG